>BQKN01066053.1:526589-543997 GCA_022839385.1 Asparagus kiusianus
CATTAAAACTGATTAGAAAACTTTTAAGAACATAGGAGAGGACTGGGTGAGATGTTACTCGCCTGAGGGGGTATTGTAGAACTCATGAACACGCGTGAGCATGCTCCTCGATAGAATCGCTCCAAATCCCGCTGAAACCCTTCGAGACTCCTCAAAAATCACCAAGAACGGATCTAAGGTTTGGGAGAGAAGAGGGGGCTGCTAGGGTTTGTAAAACAGAATAAAAGAGGTGATTTTCATGATATAACATGTATATATATGGCAGCAAACCCGAAACCCGAAACTGGAAATTCAGTCTGACTAGGATCATTCTCTTTGGTATTTTGGCTATAACTTTCTCATACGACCTCAGAATAAGGTGATCTAAGATTTTTTGGAAAGCTCTTGAAGATACCTATAACTTTGGTATTATACACTTTTCCAGATTATTAATGAATCAGTACGAAAAATATAGAAACTCTTAACTAGTCAAAATTCCCAGATTCTCACTCTTGGCCTTTGTGCATGATTTGTGTATTTGAACTCATATATTCACAAATATACATTGAATTGACCTCAAATCAATTCTTATCATACTCAAATATCAAATATATATTATTTTCACCATATAACATATTTATAATTATTTATCACATTATATTCAAATTTTCAGGGTTTTATATTCTTTCCCCCTTTAAAAGAATTTCGTCCTCGAAATTCAGAAATCATACTTAAGCAAATAATAATACTAGAAAAACACGTAGTGGGTCTAATTCAACCCGTAACCATAAATATTTAGAATATTTACTCTTGATAAGCATATAGGGATATTTATATTTAACAGTCCAGGATGACTATATTCCCACTCAACCCTTAATCGAATGGAACTAGTACGTCAAGGGGGTAAGCATTCTTACCAGAATTTAAAAATAGACTTCAAGGTGGATATTCCTATTTATGATGGGAGTGTCAACGTCGAGAGGCTCGATGATTGGATCGAGCGAATGGAGACATATTTTATCCTCTAGAGATATTCATCCAAGGAGAAACTCGTGTTCGCGACTTTGAAACTTTCGGGGCATGCATTGACATGATGGAAATCCTATTGCAAGCAAGAAAAGAAGGAGGTGTCGTGGAACAAATTTAAGGAACTATTGAGGAAGCAGTTCTACCCGGTAGGGTTCCCTAAGAAGCGTTAGTATAAGTGGTACGGATTGCGCCAAAGATTCAACCAGACCGTTCAAGAGTATACGATGGAATTGCAGCAGCAGACGATGGTCCTCTACATCACGACATAGGAATATTCCCTTTTTGTGAAGTATATGGCAGGTCTGAATGAATATATCCGAAAGGAGATGAAGCTGTTCATGGTCGAGTCTATTACATAAGCAAGTGTGAAGGCCATTGCCATTGAGGGTACGCAAAAGACCGGGCAACGAGGCGAAGGGGACTCCAAACAAATGGGAGGCAAGTCTAGTGTCTCTCAACCGAAGAAAGAGAAGAAGAAAGGTGATACAAGGAATGCAGGATTGACATACAATCACTGTAAATAGACATAACACGTAGCTGATCATTGCTGGGAGAAGTACCCTCATCTGAAGCCGAAGGGGTTGAAGAAAAAGAAGGAGAAGAAGGCATACGTGGTAGCACAAGGTCCGAAGGAAGTTCCCGGAATGACAGAACCTAATAGTAGTCTCAACCTTATGGCGGGGAAGCAGGCTACAGTCAAGGACGAAGACCCGAGTGAGCAACTCTTTGTTTTGAAGGTGCAGGTCAAGACCAGCTTAGTTGATGCCATAGTGGATCTAGTGAGCCAGAAGAATTTGATATTCGAAGCCTTAGTTCAGAAGTTAGGATTGAAGATGGTCAAACATCTGAAACCCTATCCTTTAGGGTGGATTCAGAAAGAGGCGGGATTGAGTGTGGCCAACTAGTGTACTTTCAGATTTGCACTCCACGAGTTGTATATTGACGAGGTCACAAGTAACGTCATTCCGTTGGATGTTTGCCAAGTGATACTGGGCAATCCTTATTTATAGGATATGTATGCGGTCTACAATAGGCAGGCCCAGAAGTATACGATCACCAAGGATGGCGAGAAATTCATATTTCGTTTGGCATATCTTTCACAGGAGACGAGTTTAGTGATGGTGACTCAAGCAAAAAGGCTAGTGAATGCGAGCAAAAAGTTTGTATTGTTATTCATCAGGCCTTATGAGGAGCAGCTGGGTATGGTGTGCATGACTACCTTGAGTAAGCTTCAGGAGGGAGATCTTGACAGGTTAAAGACCAAGTACGCGGACTTATTTCAGGAGATCACGGGACTACCACCGTGACAAGGTGTGGTGCATGAGATTATATTGACCGACGAGAGTTCCTTACCGAATATAGGTCTATACCTCACTCTGTAGAGGAGATGAGGACATCAAGAGGCAGGTTCAAGAGCTTTTGGAGACAGAAGTGATTGTGCCGAGTTGTTCACCTTGTAGGTCACCAGTATTGTTGGTACCCAAAAAGGATGGAGGCTAGCGCATTTGCGTGAATTACCGGGCGCTCAACAAGATAACCATCAAGAATCGCTACCCATTACCTAGGATTGATGATCTTATGGACCAGTTAGAGAGAGCGAGGTTCTTCACGAAGTTGGATTTAAAGTCTAGTTACCATCAGGTGAGGATTTGGGAGGATGACACATGGAAGACTACATTCAAGACTAAGCATGGCTTGTTTGAGTGATTGGTGATGTCATTTGGATTGTGCAACAATTCGGCTACCTTTATGAGACTCATGAATGATTTGTTGTGACCCTTTATAGAGTATTTTGTGATAGTTTACCTCGATAATATCTTGGTGTCAAGCAGGACCTAGGAGGAGAATATTGTTCATGTCGAGAAGGTGTTTGAAGTGCTACAAAATGGACAGCTGAAGCTTAATGGGAAGAAGTGTAAATTTGGGAAGGACGAGTTGGTGTATCTTGGATTCATCGTGGGGAAGGGCTAGCGGAGGATAGATCCAAGTAAGGTGGTGGTGGTCACAAAGTGGCCGATACCTAGGACAGTGACGGAGGTGAGAAGCTTCATGGAAGCTTGTCAGTATTTACACAAGTTCATTCGGTATTTTTTGACTTATGTGGCACCTTTGCATGGCCTTATGAAGGCGAAGGTTCAGTTTGAGTGGGGGAGGACACATGAGGAAGCTTTTCAGTTACTAAAGAGGAAGATCTCGGAGGCACCGGTGTTGGCATTGTCGAATTTGTAGAGGAACTTTGAGGTAGAGACCGATACTTCTAGTTATGCTATGGGCGTTGTGTTGATACAGGATGAGAAGATGGTAGAGTACCATTCATAGATGTTTACGGGTGCTATTCAGAACTACCCTACCTATGACAAGGAGTTTTATGCACTTTATTAGGCAATCAAGCATTGGCGGGTGTATTTGTTGGGAAAGGAGGTGGTTGTGCACTCAGACCACAAGCCATTAGAGTTTTTACATGCCCAGACGAAGCTGCAGTAGGCACGTTACATGAACTGGATGTCCTATTTGATGGTGTTCAACATCATTATTAGGTACAAGAAGGGGGCGACGAACAAGTTAGCCGATATGTTATCTCGTCCACCCGTGAGGGCTCGCTTAGTGGTGATGCGCATTTAGCCCTTGGTTCCTTTGGAGTATGTACATATATACACATCTAGTAGAGAATTCAGTAGTGTGTTTGAGCAGGCGAAGGCTAGTCGACAAGGGGAGTATGAGATTGGTGAAGATGGTTTGTTATATCGAGGGACGTTGCTTTGCATTTCGGAGGATGGCAACCGATTGCAGTGGATTCGAGAAGCATATACATCATGTGTGCAAGGTCATTTTAGGATTCAGAAGACGTTTCTCAATCTACAATGCCATGTCTTTTGGCCAAAAATGTTGGAGGATGTTACTAAGTATGTTAGAGGGTGTAAGCTATGTTGCATATCGAAGCCTTCTAATAGGAAACGGTGATTGTATCTACTATTGCAGGTACCTTTGAGACCATGGAAGAGTATTTCTATGGATTTTTTAGGAGGATTGTCGACGACTAAGCATGGGCATGATTATTTGTTTATTGTGTGGACCGGTTCAGCAAGATGATGATCTTGATTCCTTGTAAGAAGACCGTGACGGGAGCGGGTGCGGTACAATTGTTCTTTGAGCATGTGTGGAAGCACTTTAGGTTGCCGAATTTGATTATTTTAGATCAAGATAGTCAATTTCTCGGGCACTTTTGGAATTCTTTGTGGAGCTTGATGGACACTAGACTAAAGAAGAGCATGGTCTTTCATCCACAAACAAACGGACAAACAAAGGTAGTTAATCGGACTATGGTACACATGTTGAGAGGATACAATTTCAGGTATCCCAAGATTTGGGATGAGAGCTTACCATATCTTCAGTTTGCATTTAATAAGGCTATTCATGGGTCTTCGAGGAAGTCAGCGTTTGAGCTATGAGTTTTTACCTCCGAGTCTATTTGATCTCGTGTTTTCTAGTGAAGCTACAACCAACGACAAGGAAGGGAATGAAAGACAACAAGCTCAGTGATTTCTGGAGAAGATTTTACATATTCATGCCATGGTAGAAGCACAGTTAAAGAAATCACAGACTAAGTACAATGCGAAACATTATCAACATCGAGTTCTTTGTAATTTTAGTAAAGGTGATATGGTATGGCTGAAGTTAAGTAAGGAGCGGCTAAAGGGAGAAGGGAAGAAGTTAAAGCCAATATGATGTGGTCCGTTTCGGATTCTTGATCACATTGGTGACAACGCCTTCAAGCTGGATTTTCCACCTTAATAGGGATGTATTCAATGATCAATGCCGAGTATTTGAAGTTGTTGTTAGGTCCTTTTGTTTTGATGATGATTTACAAATAATTTACTTCTAATGTTGCTTGTCTAGTTCTTGTATTTTGTATCTATTCTAGGCAAATAATAAGTTGGAGGATGGATGGAATCGAGCATTCATGGTCATATCCAATGGAGGTTGGCGGAATAGTAGAGTGAAGCTATGCAATTCAAGTTAAAGATCCAAGTTCAAGCTTCATCCGCACATTTACCAAGATAGAGCTTCGTTGAAGATCACAAGCTTGAGTATATTTAGTTTAGGTTTTATATTATGTGTGTTAAGCACTTTAAGCTTAAATCATACACACACATATATGTTTTGGTTTTTATACATATATATATATAGATATATATATATATACACGTTTTGGTTTTACAGGTGTTTTTGTGAAAACATTATTTTATTAGTTTATAGACTTAACAATCATAACATACATCTTTTATTAAGTCTATGAAATCAGTTTATACATCTTTTATTAAGTCTATGAAATCAGTTTATAGAATTTCAAAACATGGTTTATGTCCAATGTTAAAAACAAGTGTTTTTCATTTACATGTTTTAGACTATGTTGTAAAATGAAGAGATTTCTCTTTTGGGGGGTGTTTTTTGAAAACCAGTTTTTATAGCATGTATATTATCATGTCTACAATCATTTTCTAAAGTTTTATATTTTTTTTGATTTTATTTGTTATTTTTAAAGATAATTTAAAAATCAGATTTTTGTTTCAAAACAGGCTGATAACTTGTTATCAGTCGATTGGTAAGTCGACTGATGACATCAGTCGACTGATGTGTCGACTGAAGAAATCACCTGGAATGTTAAAAATTTTTGTTTTGTTTCAGTCGAGTGATTAGTCCACTAATGAGGTCATTGGTCGACTGACGAGTTCATCAGTCGACTGATGATGTGCTGCTGGCCTGTAACGGTCAGCTCATCAGTCGATTGCTGAACAGTATCAGTCGACTGACGGCCTAACGGCTAGTTTTTTCAACTTTTCTATTTTTGTCTTTTTGCTGGGTTTTGTTGTTTTATCTTGGCTTTGGGGCTTCCTACAAATATCCCCACATATCCTCAGTTCAAAATAAGAGAAGAGAAAAGTTTTAAAAGAGTTTTATAAGTTTGTTTAAGGGTTTAAGTTTTTGTTTAAGTGTGTTTAAAAGTTTGGTTTGTGAAAAAACTTTCACAAGAGCTTGAGGAGATCATCCATTGGTATTTGAGCATTCAACTCTTCTCCCTCTCTTGTTATCATAGAGAAGTTTTCCTATATTTCTAGCTATTTATTGTTTTGTTCATAATTTCCATAAGGTAGATTTAAATTGAGTTTAGGATTTTGTTTTATCAAATCTCATTGTTATACACACCCGCTTGAGCTTTTAGTATTTTCATACATAGTATAATTTAGGGTATGAGAGATTGTAACCTTGAGTTGTGCTTAATTAAGTTCCCCTATTATTTAGAGAACAATCATTTGGTGTGAGCTATAATTATGATGTACACTTTGTAATACACTAGTACACCAAGAGGAGTGTGTGATGAAAGACGGGGGTCGTCCCAAGAGGAGTGGGGTAGGTGATAATGCCTAGAAAGATGTTATAATTCCTAACACTTGAGGGAGACACGGGCTAGAGACCAACACTTGAGGTGGTAGTTAGTGTAGTCACATTATGAGTGATTGTGAACGTTAATCGGTGAGTGTTGAAAACCGATATTGTGAGGTGTAAACGTTTTTCAGGTAAGCGTAGAAAACCCAATTGTGATAGTGGAGATCTCCTCGAGGTGAGGAGCGGAGACATAGATTGTGAGGACCAAACTCCGTGATCATATCGTTTGTTTGTGATTGCATTAGCGCACTTATTTTTGTATTCATGTCTTATATCGCCTTTGTCTATTGCTTATTGTTTATATTCCCACTATCTTGTTTGTGTTCATATTGCCCTTGGTTTATTATCCTTACACATATATTGTTCATATCTCTTGTGCTAGGATATATTTGTTAGTAAAGTTTTAAATTGGCATAAATTAGATTAGATTAGCATAAATCTTATTCACCCCCTCTAGGGTACTTTTAGTTGTTTGAGCCTTCATTGTTGGATGATGAAGGTGATGACAAGATGATCTTACCGCATGTTTATGATTTGTGGTTTGATAGAGAAGAACCACTCAAAGAAGATTGTATTTTGGAACGAAAGGTGACTACGACGAGATGCGAGACGAAAGAGTCATTTTTGATCGGACGTTAAGGTCAGGTTCCTAGCAAATCCAGGTAGTTCAACAGAGTGGGAGGGGCTCGCGAGTTCCCTCAGCTTTAGTTCTAACTTGAACGGGATTTTAAGTTCCTAAAGGGGGGAGCCATGATACGGGTGTATCTTCTTCCTTGCTTCGGGAGCTTAGCGATCCTCATGAGAGTTTGAGGATAGATGATTCTCATAGTATCTTGAGAATAGAAATGTGGACGAAGTCGTTGAATGCGGCAACATCGAAGAGTATAGGAAAACTACAGGAAAACACTTTAGACTTTCAGTGGTCGACCGCACGTGATGCCGTGATCGACCGCGAACGTGCACAGCTCAGGGAAAGTCTCTGGATTTTTCATGGTCGACCGTGACGTACTCTGCGATCGACCGCCAAAACCATGTAGGTGATTTTGGTCTCGATTGCTTGCCATGGTCGATCGCGATGGATTCTGCGGTCGACCACCAAACCTTGTAGTCGATACTGAGTTTTGGTCGTTCTGTCCGGTCGACCTCATGTGTCTCTACAGTCGACCGCGAGTCAGGCTAGGCCAGAATTTTAGTTTCCTATTCGTTTTAGGTTTTGTGTTTGATACATATTAAAAAATGACTTTTTTAGGGTTTTCTAACCATATTGTATTTAGAAAGGAGATCAGGGAGATTGTTCTTTGATCTAAAGAGATTGTGAGAGAGAGATTTGTAATCTAATTATTTCTCATAATCTAGAGAAGGTATTTTCCTTCGACCAACTCAATTCTTGTGTGTTTTCTTTTGTCTTCTTCACAACACACTCTTGATAATTCTGCGATCAAGAGTGCTCGTCCGGTGACTCGTATCAATAAAGGAGCCAAAGCGTTTGTATCATTGTATTAGGGATTGCTTGAGCCCATACAAAGACTTCTTCAATCTGCACCAAAGTCTTGTTTTCCTTCTTCCGCAAATCCATCTGGCTGAGCCATATAGATGGTTTCCTCTAATCTCCGTGAAGAAAAGTCGTCTTCATGTCGAGTTGTTCTAGTTGCATGTCATGCTGTGATACTAGAGAAAGCAACACCCGAATGGATGTATGCTTGACCACTAGATAGAAAATTTCACCATAATCTACATCTTCCTTTTGCGAGAACCCTTTTGCAACTAACCTTACCTTGTAGGTAGGAGCATTCGCTTCATTGATGCTTTCCTTCTTTCGATAAACCCACTTGGAGCCAATGATCTTTCAATCTTGCGATTTCAGAACTAACTCCTAAACGGAGTTCTTATGGAGAGATTGCATCTCCTCCAACATAGCACCTATCCATTCTTGCCGCTCATCGCTTTCCATGACTTTTTTTGAAAGTAGAAGGATCTTCTCCGCTAGCTAAGAGTGCATAGCAGGCTTCATCTTCCCATCCGAATCATTGAGGGTCCTTGATGACTCTTTTCTGTCTTAATTGTAGAATACTTGTAGGTTCTGCATGAACCTCTTCGGTTTGTTGTTGTTCATCGTGTTGCTCCACCTCAGCTTGACTTTTTAGAATATAACCTTCCGTTGACAAATGAATTTCAGTACGACAATGATTCTCTTCACAATCCTCATCTTTGTCAACAGCTTCAGCTCTAAGTATTTCATCAAACACGACATTTCTACTCAGTACTTTCTTCATGTTTTTCGGATCCCACGCCTTGTAGCCTTTCACTCCCTTCTCAAAACCGAGAAAAATGCACTCGGGTGATTTTGGCTTCAGCTTGTTCCGTTCATCACTCGGAATATGAACATATGCCTTGCATCCGAAAACCTTCAGAGTAGAATAGTCAACTTCTTTGTCCGACCATACTTCTTTGGCACATTTAAAGTTTATCAGCTTAGACGGTGACCGATTAACCAAGTAGGCAGCATGGTTAACTGATTCAGCCCAAAAAGACTTGGGCAATCCTGCATGAAGTCTCATGCATCTTTCTTTCTCCATGAGAGTCCGGTTCATCCTTTCCGCCGCACCATTCTGTTGTGGAGTTTTCTTTACGGTAAAGTATCGCGTAATGCCTTCTTGCTTGCAAAACGCTAGGAACCTCCCATCACGATATTCACCTCCGTTGTCACTTCGTAAATATTTGATCTTCCGTCCAGTTTGGTTCTCTACTTCTGCCTTCCATTCTTTAAACTTCTCAAAGACCTCAGATTTCTCCCGCATGAAGTAGACCCAATTTTTTTGTGAATAGTCATCCATGAAGGTGACAAAATAACGAGCACCACCATGAGATTTTGTAGGTGTCGGCCCCCATACATCGGAGTGAATGTAGTTGAGAATCCCCTTTGCACGATTCTCCTTGTTTGTAGGCTTGAATGAGACCTTGCATTGCTTTCCAAGTACACAATACTTGCATAAATCTAACTTGCAAGTCTCCATGTTCTTCAACAGCTTCCTCTTGTGCAGCTTATCCATAGCCCGCTCACTCATATGGCCAAGACGAAGATGCCATAGATGAGTTGAGTCTTCCCCAAAGTCAACCTTGGAGTCCTCTTTGGAAGTTGTGGATACGACAACTTCCCCTGAGACAGTATCTCCTAGAATCTTGTACAAGTTGTTGGGAAGGTTCTCTCCTCGCATGATCACCATCGAGCCCTTACAAATCTTGATCTTTCCTTCACCTGAGGAGTAGGTGAGGCCTCTTGCATCTAGAGTGTCTAAAGAAATCAGGTTCTTCTTGAGTGCATGAACATGTCGTACGTTGCCGAAAGTGTGAATGATGACATCATACATCTTCACATTCACTATGCCAATGCCGATGACCTTGCATTGTTCCCCATGAGGACTTCACCTCCATCCTTCTTTTCATATTTGTCGAACCAAAACCTGTTTGCACACATATGGAAAGAGCAACCTGAATCAAAAATCTAAGAATTAGAAATGGTTTTACCTAACAAAACTGAAAGAAGCTCGGCACTGTTCTCTGTGGTAACTCTAGCCATAAAGGTGGTTTTAGATTTCTTCCCTTCTTTTTGATCTGCCTTGAACTTTCTACAGTTCTTCTTGAGGTGGTCTTTCTTAGGGCAGTAGTAACACTCCTTATCCTTGTGGCTCTTGGATTTATATCTCCCGCAGTTATCCAACTTGGCACCTTTCTCCTTGGATCGACCTCGATCGTTCAACTCCTTGACGAGTAGGCCTTCATTTTTCAAGTCAACTCACACGCTCTTGTTCATTTTGACATGAGAGATGATGTCTTGAACAACCTCTTAAAACTAAAGAGTCTCCTTTCCAAACATGAGTGTGGTCCGGAAATGTTTGAATGATGACGGCAAGGATCGTAGCAAAAGCAAAGCTTTATCCTCTTCTTCAAACTTGATCTCCACTCGCAAAAAATCTGTTATACAATGGTTAAACACATTAAGATGCTCCATAATATCATCTCCATCTTCCATATGAAGATTAAACAATTCATCTTTTAAGAAAAGCTTGTTAGAGAGAGTCTTTCCCATGTAGAGATTCTCTAACTTCTCCCATGTGCTCCTTGCGGTAGTCTCCTACATCACGTTGTAGGTGACTTCGTCGGATAAGTGCAGTTCAATCGAGCTCATAGCCTTGAGGTCTGCCTTGTTCCACGCCTCCATAGACATCGTCTCTAGCTTGTGCTCAACCCTCATAATGCACATGTGTAGATCTTGCTGAATCAAGATATTCTTCATCTTACGATGCCATGGTGTGAAATTGCTTCGCCCATCGAATGGCTTCAACTCAACCTTCACACCGCCGATTATCGACTTATCTCCAGCCATTAAGAACACTACAACCTTGCTCTGATGCCACTTGTTGGTGTTGATGAACCGTGAAACTTCTCAACACTACTTCAGGTTCTTGTTCTTAATAACAAAAAGATAAAAAGTAATCACATAAAGAATGGACATAAGGATTTACGTGGAAAACCCAAACGAGAAAAACCATGGGTTGAGCTCAGAGCTCAGAGGATACTTCACTATATGGAATCAACAAATGGGTACAAGGCACACATGGCACACCCAATAACGCCGACTTCCACACAACCCTCACTCACGCTATTTCTCTATTAACTCAACACTCGAAATCTTTACAACACAAGAGACTCTTTTTCACTCTAACTCTCTATACTTTTAACAGAACAAGGGAAAAACTTATATTACCCTTGGATTGCCTTTTATTTCCTTTTCACAATGAGAGCATGCCTTTTTATAGGCCTTGATTAACTTTTTCATCTTCCATGAAATACATAAATCTGTCCAGATTCGGGTAGGGTACTTTGACTGACCATAACTCCATTCATACTACTCCAATTCCTATGATTCAAAGCTTAGAGTAAACTATGCATGTACTTCTACAACTTTCATGTAGAGTTCCGAGCCAAATAATGACTGAAACATGCTTAAAAAGACCATGCAAAATTGTATCTGCATGCAGAAGATTACAGCAATAAATTTAGTTTGAAATTGAGCCAACTCCAACAACAATATCTCATTTATCAGCATAGCTTTCCTTGCTTATATTAGAGTTAGCATTTTTAGTAATAGGTATCCATTTTTGAACTACAGGGAGCTTCCTGCAACGATTAGAATCATGGTCAATCCCTTTACAATGTGAACAACATCTTGATTTCAATCATAGATCACATTTTTGAATAGATTTGACCACTAAGACTCTGTATTTTGATAAAATTAGGTAATTAA
This sequence comes from Asparagus kiusianus, assembly GCA_022839385.1. Classification (NCBI taxonomy): domain Eukaryota; kingdom Viridiplantae; phylum Streptophyta; class Magnoliopsida; order Asparagales; family Asparagaceae; genus Asparagus; species Asparagus kiusianus. The sequence goes on from BQKN01066053.1 coordinate 538,348, forward strand.
AATTCCAGAGGAAGTTTAACCTCAATGAGGACTCAAGCATAGGCAAGCCTTTGACGACTAGCAGTGAGCATATCACTGGTTATAGGTCGCCCAATAGTGCTAGCAACCTTGCTTATAGCATTAGCATTCCACAAATTAAGACTTTAGCATGAAAACTAAACCTAATAGGGTAAACACAATCCTTAGATTTATCAATCTCCTCCTCGAGTCTCCGTTGGTCTGAAACTGAAGAACCAATGTCCAGCTTTCTAATATAACCCTCATACTTTCTTCAATTGTACATGTAAAGAGAAATAATCTAGGCTTGATCAAACATATTGGCGGAGATGCAATGTGACTCCATAGTTTGTTTATATATGTTTCCATTGCTTTGAATTTCACAGTTAATCCAATAACATGCCCTACTTGAGAATGTTTTCGAATGGATTCGTTCTTTCCGTTCATCAGAAGTGAAACTAACTATAAAATTTGTGTGTCGCGGGGGAGGGGGTGGGGATAATCAAGAATCATACCACACACACAGTTTACGATTATCAAAGAAGAGACCAATCCAAGATTTACCAGCTCATTCTAGTTATTTTCACTATTTTGAGAATCCCCAATTGATTTAGACAGATCATTCAGATTAACATCTCCATTATTTAAATTCTCTCCAATCAATTTAGAACAAGGAGATTGGACTAATACCCCTCTAGAATTACCAGAATTTCCATTAGTTTCCACATTAACTTCCTCAGTTTCACTTTCTTCTTCACCCATTTTTCAGTAGCCTATGAAATCCTAGAGGATATCCCTTCAATGCTAGAAGATAAAGGAGACCTACTTAGATGTTGTTCAATCTAAAATCCTAGATGTGGACCACTACGAGGAGCTGGAAATGGGGTAGATTTTGCTAGAACTCCTTGAGGGCCACTGCTACTCATGAGAGAACGATCCAGCTTCATCTTCATCAAAACTGAGCTCTAGTCGATTAGCATGTGAGTGAATCTTAGAAACAGAATCCTTCAATCCGATTCAGAGGATCTTTTTCCCCATTATTTTTCTTCTTCTTGCCCATAATTTAGCCGAGAGAGGATCGCCTGTTAACGTACACCATGAGCTCACCCCTTCATGACATATATTAGCACCTAGTTGATCTTATAATAGTACTAGATTTTATGCACATGCAATGCACGTGATTAAATACTATGATTAAGTTTTTTATTTATTTATTTTCTTACTAAAATTTGTTTCTCAGTTCCACTTTGATTATTTTTGCTCACTTATGTCTTTAAATTTTAGTATTGTGAATATTTATTTTCTTTAATGTTTGTTTGAATGGGCTACACCAAATTTAAAATTTTTACGTTAATAATAAAATTGACAAAAATTAAATGTAATCTAAATCTAATTTGAATTTGCATGTTATTTGAATCGACGTGAATCCAAGCTTGCCTTGAGAAAGTATAATGTTGTAAAAATGAAAAACACTTGAAGAAATAGCGCTATAAAAGAAGGATAAATAATTAAAGCTAATAAACCAATATGATTAATTAAAGGAAAAATTGTGTACAGGCCCCAAAAGCAAAAACTTAATGTGACGAGGCCCCTCATAGTTTCCCTCATGTGGATCAGCCCCTTGAAGTGTGACACTTTGTACTGCAGCCTATTTTTATTAATTATTACATGCCAGCTAAGCTAAAATCCTCAAATTATCCTTATCATCGCTCCCCAATCTCTCAGACCCCGCACTCATATCCTCTCTCTCTCATCTCTTCTCTCTCTCTCTCTCTCTCTCTCTCTCTCTCTCTCATCTCCTCTCTCTCTCTCTCTCTCTCCCCTCTCTCTAAAACTAAGAGCTTTCTCAAGCTCATCACCCTGACCCTCGCCCTCCTCGTCGTCACCACCTCCGCTCAGGCCCCCAAGGCTCCTCTCGAGTTCGCCATCGCCTCCCCTCCCCTCCTCCGCCCGTCCTCATCGCCATAGATCATTGTCGCTCCCCTGCCGTAGATCGTTGTCGCAGAGCTTGAGGAAAACGCTCGAAAAGTTCGGGCAATTGAAGACTGTTGAGGAGTACAGGGAGATGATCCGAAGGTATGATGTTAATAGAGATGGTGTTTTATGATTTGATGAATTTAAGAAGATGATGCTACAAGAGTAGGTTGGTTTTTAAGATTGATCTTTACCGTAAATGATGATGTTGTTGTGCCCCACTGAGATTTGGACATTACTTTTTCTTTTTCTTTTAGAGATGACTTTGATCAATTGAGGATTCATGTTGATAATATATCTATGTTTTTAATTTCTCACATGACTGTGGATTTATCCTTATGAGCTTCTGTATTTGCAAATTATGACCGATTCTGTTATGGATGTTTTTTTAGTCACCAGACCAAGACGCACAGAGCATTAATCCATTAGCTAGAAGAAGAAAAGAAAAAGAAAAAAGAAAGGTAAGAAGAAGTAGAGTAGAAGGGGAATGAAGAGAAATGTCGTAATTAAGAAAGAACAAAAATGTGTATTAATATATCTCTATGAATGAAATACCTCATGTTAGTTCTAGCTAGTTCTAGCTCTAATTCATCTTAGTTCTAGGTTCTTAGGTTCTCAAGTTAGTTCTAACTTACCCCATGTTAGTTCTAACCCGCCCCATGTTAGTTCTAGCCCATCACATGTTAGTTCTAGCTCTAATTCATCGTAGTTCTAGGCTCTTAGGAACAAAAAAAACTCCTCCATCTCCAACGGAGCCCACCAAGAAACTCCAATGACCCCAGCAACCTCCTCTCACCTCCGGCAAGCTCAGACAGCGACAAAAAGCTCCAAACAGCGAAGAACAAACCCGAACGGTGAGAAATTGTACTGCAAAAAACTACAGTTTTGTGTCAACTTCGCATGCACTTTTCGATCACCTCTAATCTCCGTTTCTGCTAATTTCTTCTTTAGTGACTAGCCCTACATGTTGCCTATCACCTTCAATTTATATCACACTCTAACCCATTATTTATCTCTCTCGGAAACATCCGAAACATCGCTCGACGACAGCAGCGAGCAGAAAACAGCAGCGTTGTGCCGACTTCGCGCGCGTTTTTCGGCCACCTCCGGTCTCCGTTTTTACCACCGTCTTCGCCGGTGTGTAGCTCTTTATATTATCTATCACATGGTATCTTCCTTTTACTTGGGCTTATTTTCTACTTCTTGTTATATCGCTTCGAATATTATCAGTTCTAACTAGTTCTAGCTCTAATTCATCTTAGTTCTAGGCTCTTGGGCTCTCAAGTTAGTTCTAATTTGCCCCATGTTAGTTCTAACCCGTTCCATATTAGTTCTAGCTAGTTTTAGCTCTAATTCAACTTAGTTCTAGGCTCTTGGGCTCTCAAGTTAGTTCTAACTTGCCACATGTTAGTTCTAGCCCGCCCCATATTAGTTCTAGCCCGTCTCATATTAGTTCTAGCTAGTTCTAGCTCTAATTCATCTTAGTTCTAGGCTCTTGGGCTCTCAAGTTAGTTCTAACTTGCCCCATGTTAGTTCTAGCCCACTCTATATTAGTTCTAGCCCATCCCATGTTAGTTCTAGCTAGTTCTAGCTCTAATTCATCTTAGTTAAGGCTCTTGGGCTCTCAAGTTAGTTCTAACTTACCTCATGTTAGTCCTAACCCTCCCCATATTAGTTCTAATCCGCTCCATGTTAGTTCTAGCTAGTTCTAATTCTAATTTATCTTAGTTCTAGGCTCTTGAGAACGGAGAAAAGCTCCTCCCACCTCCGACGGAGCCCACCGAGACACCCCGATGACCACGACAACCTCCTCCCACCTCCGGCAAGCCCGGATAGTGGCGAAAAGCTCCAAACAGTGAAGAACAACCCCGAACAGCAAAAAATTGTACTGCAAAAAACTACAGCTTTGTGCCGACTTCGCACGCACTTTTCGATCACCTCTAATATCCATTTCCACCGATTTCTTCTTTGGTGACTAGCCCTATATGTTGCCTATCACCTCTAATTTGTATCACGCTCTAACTCGTTCTCTATCTCTCTCGATAATGTCTGAAATATCGTTTGACAACAGCAGCGAGTAGAAAATAGCAGCCGTGTCGACTTCGCGCGCGTTTTTCGGCCACCTCCGATCTTCGTTTTCACCACCGTCTTCGCCCCTATGTAGCCCTTTATATTGTCTATCACACGATATTTTCCTTTTACTTAGGCTCATTTTCTACCTCTCGTTATATCGCTTTGAATATTATTAGTTCTAGTTAGTTCTAACTCTAATTCATCTTAGTTCTAGGCTATTGGGCTCTCAAGTTAGTTCTAACTTACCCCATGTTAGCTCTAACCCGTCCCATGTTAGTTCTAGCTCACCCCATGTTAGTTCTACCTAGTTTTAGCTCTAATTCATCTTAGTTAAGGCTCTTGGATTCTCAAGTTAGTTCTAACTTTTCCCATGTTAGTCTTAATCATTCCATGTTAGTTCTAGCACGCCCCATGTTAGTTCTAGCTAGTTCTAACTCTAATTCATCTTAGTTCTAGGCTCTTGGGAATGAAGAGAAGCTCCTCCCACCTCTAGTGAAGCCCACTAAGACACCCCGATGACCCTGACAACATCCTCCCACCTCTGGTAAGCCCGGACAGTGGTGAAAAGCTCCAAATAGCGAAGAATAAACCCGAACGGTGAGAAATTATACTACAGAAAACTGCAGTTTTCTGCCGACTTTGTACGTACTTTTCGATCACCTCTAATCTCCTTTTCCACCAATTTCTTCTTTGGTGACTAGCCCTACATATTGCCTATCACCACTAATTTATATCACGCTCTAACTCATTCTCTATCTCTCTCGGTAACGTTCGAAACATCGCTTGACGGCAACAGCGAACAGAAAACAGCAGCACCGTGCCGACTTCGTGCACGTTTTCCGGTCACCTCCGGTCTCCGTTTTCACCATCGTCTTTGCCGATGTGTAGCCCTTTATATTGTCTATCACACGATATCTTCCTTTCACTTGGGCTCATTTTCTACCTCTTGTTATATCACTTTGAATATTGTTACTTCTAGCTCTAATTCATCTTAGTTCTAGACTCTTGGGCTCTCAAGTTAGTTCTAGCATGAGGCAAGTTAGAACTAATATGGGGTAAGTTGGAACTAACTTAAGAGCCTAAGAGCCTAAAACTAAGATAAATTAGAGCTAGAACTAGCTAGAACTAACATGGGGTGGACTAGAACTAACATGGGATGGGTTAGAACTAACATGGGACAAGTTAGAACTAACTTGAGAGCCCAAGAGCCTAGAACTAAGATAAATTAGAGCTAGAACTAGCTAGAACTAATATGATGTGGGTTAAAACTAACATAGGATGGGTTAGAACTAACATGGGGCAAGTTAGAACTAACTTGAGAGCCCAAGTGTAAGACCCTGTTGATTTTGACAACTTATAAGTGTGAATATGAGTGAATAAAGATATTTAATATATATATATATATTAAATATCTTTGTTGCATGGTCATGCATGGAAAATGATAATTGAGCTTATGAGGATGTGTATATGCCTCAGGTATGAGGATGGGTTGCAAGTTTGCAAATCGTGTACAAAAGGAATCGAAGTATGCAGATTTTTGTCCATGAGTCGACTCATAACATGTCATGAGTCGACTGATCAGGTTGAGTCGACTTACGCCTGTCAT
>BQKN01066053.1:544007-569340 GCA_022839385.1 Asparagus kiusianus
TGGTTTCACCTCGGACTGCAGCCTTGTGTGAACCCAGGGGCGTCACACCAAGAGCCTAGAACTAAGATGAATTAGAGCTAGGACTAGTTAAAACTAACAATATTCGAAGTGATATAAGAAGAGGTAGAAAATGAACCTAAGTGAAAGGAAGATATTATGTGATAGACAATATAAAGGGCTGGTGAAAACGGAGACCGAAGGTGGCCGGAAAATACACGTGAAGTCAGCACGGTGCTGTTGTTTTCTGCTTGATACTACCGTCGAGCGATGTTTAGGATGTTACCGAGAGAGATAGAGAATAAGTTAGAGCGTGATACAAATTAGAGGTGATAGACAACATGTAGAGCTAGTCACCAAAGAAGAAATCGACGAAAATGGAGATTGGAGGTGATCGAAAAGTGTGTGCGAAGTCGGCACAAAACTACAGTTTTCTGCAGTACAATTTCTCACCGTTCGAGTTTGTTCTTCATTGTTCGGAGCTTTTTGCCACTGTTCGGATTTGCCGGAGGTGGGAGGAGATTGACGGGGTCATCGGAGTGTCTCAGTGGGCTCCGTCGGAGGTGGGAGGAGCATCTCTCCGTACCCAAGAGCCTAGAACTAAGATAAATTAGAGTTAGAACTAGATAGAACTAATATGGGGCGGGCTAGAACTAACATGGGGCGGGTTAGGACTAATATAGGGCAAGTTAGAACAAATTTGAGAGTCCAGGAGCCTTAACTAAGATGAATTAGAGCTATAACTAGCTAGAACTAACATGGGACGAGCGAGAACTAACATGAGATGGGTTAGAACTAACATGGGGCAAGTTAGAACTAACTTGAGAGCCCAAGAGCCTAGAACTAAGATGAATTAGAGCTAGAACTAGCTAGAACTAATATGAGACAGGCTAGAACTAACATGGGACGGGCTAGAACTAACATGGGGCGAGCCAAAGCTAACATGAGGCAAGTTAGAACTAACTTAAGAGCCCAAGAGCCTAGAACTAAGATGAATTAGAGCTGGAACTAGTTAGAACTAACATGAGACGGGCTAGAACTAACATGGGGAGGGCTAGAACTAACATGGGGCAAGTTAGAACTAACTTGAGAGCCCAAGAGCCTAGAACTAAGATGAATTAGAGCTAGAACTAGTTAGAACTAATAATATTCGAAGCGATATAACAAGAAGTAGAAAATTGGCCCAAGTAAAAGGAAGATATCATGTGATAGATAATTAAAGGGCTACACACCAGCGAAGACGGTGGTGAAAACGGAGACCGGAGTTGGTCGAAAAACGCGCGCGAAGTCGGCACAACGCTGCTATTTTCTGCTCACTGCTGCAGTCGAGCGATGTTTCGGACGTTACCGAGAGAGATAGAGAATGAGTTAGAGCATGATACAAATTAGAAGTAATAGGTAACATGTATGGCTAGTCATCAAAGAAGAAATCGGCCGAAACGGAGATTAGAGGTGATCGAAAAGTGCATGCGAAGTCGGCACAAAACTACAGTTTTCTGCGGTGCAATTTCTCGCCGTTCGGGTTTGTTCTTCGCTGTTTGGATCTTTTGCTGCTATCCAAGCTTGCCGGAGGTGAGAGGAGGTTACCAAGGTCATCTGGGTGTCTCGGTGGGCTCCGTCGGAGGTGGGAGGAGCTTTTTTCTGTTCCCAAGAGCCTAGAACTAAGATGAATTAGAACTAGAACTAGCTAGAACTAATATGAGACGTGCAAGAACTAACATGGGGCGGGTTAGAACTATAATAAGGCAAGTTAGAACTAACTTGAGAGCCTAAGAACCTAGAACTAAGATGAATTAGAGCTAGAACTAGCTAGAACTAACATGGGTCATTTCATTCATAGAGATACATTAGTACACATTTTCGTTCTTTCTTAATTACAGAATTTCTCTTCGTTCCCCATCTACTCTACTTCTCATTACCTTTCTTTTTCCTTTTTCTTTTTTCCTTTTTTTATTTTCTTCTTCTAGCTAATGGATTAATGCTCTGTGCGTCTCGGCCTGGTGACTAAAAAACATCCACAACAGAATCGGTCACAATTTGAAAATACAGAAGCTCATAAGGATAAATCCACAATCATGTGAGAAATTAAAAATGTAGATATATTGTCAACATAAACCCTCAATTGATCAAAGTCATCTCAAATAAAAAAAAGAAAAATTAATGTCCAAATCTCAACGGGGCACAATAACATCATCATTTACGGTAAAGATCAATCTCAAAAACTAACCTACTCTCGTAGCATCATCTTCTTAAATTCATCAAAGCATAAAACACCATCTCCATTAACATCATACCTTCGGATCATCTTCCTGCACTCCTCAACGGTCTTCAATTGCCCGAGCTTTTCGAGCATTTTCCTCAAGCTCTATAATGATGATCTACGGCGGGGGAGCGGTGACGATCTACGGTGACGAGGATGGGCGGAGGAGGGGAGGGGAGGCGACGGTGAACTCGAGGGGAGCCTTGGGGGTCTGAGCGGAGGCAGCGGCGGCGAGGAGGATGAGGGTCAGGGTGACGAGCTTGAGAAAGCTCTTAGTTTTAGAGAGAGGGGAAAGAGAGAGAGAGAGAGAGAGAGAGAGAGAGAGAGAGAGAGAGAGAGAGAGAGAGAGAGAGAGGAGATAAGAGAGAGAGAGAGAGAGAGGAGATAAGAGAGAGAGAGAGAGAGAGAGAGAGAGAGAGAGAGAGAGAGAGAGATATGAGAGAGAGAGGATATGAGTGCTAGGTCTGAGGGATTGAGAAGAGAGGATAAGGATAATTTGAGGATTTTAGCTTAGCTGGCATGTAATAATTGATAAAAAGGAGCTGCAGTACAAAGTGTCATACTTCAAGGGGCTGATCCACCTGGGGAAAACTATGAGGGGCCTCGTCACATGAAGTTTCTGCTTTTGGGGCCTGTACACATTTTTTCCTTAATTAAAAGTGGACTAGAATGAAACTAAAAAGAATATAATTTTTATTGCTAATCATTGATAGACTTCAGAAAAATAATAAAATAAAAATTAATACTAACTCTAGTACACTTTTATATGATAAAAGCATCCATATAACTATATAAAAATATTAAAAGAGTTCAAGAAAATCCCTTCTAAATATTCTTGATTTTCCTCAAAAAAATAAGCTATTCTATAAAATATTCAATTATTTAAATTTGTGTTGTATTTATAAATAGCATTGATGGAGATGCTTTCGTTTTAGTGGCTTGTTCTGAATGAACATTGCATATTAGCTTTAAAGTGTAATATTTTTTCTGTATCGTGTTATATGGATATTTGTTTGATTTACTTATCATTCTTTTATTTCTTCAATAAGTTGTATCTTTGAATTGATATATATTATTAACACAATTTACGGTGACTATATATCTTTCCTACAAGTTTGAGACAAATATAAGATGAATTTTATGTTTAGTGGCATTTAATAAGATTTTTAGTTATAAAATATGTTACCTTCTTATTTAATGATCTTAAAATCTGACAATATTATTACATGCTTATCTTTTATCGTGTCCCTAACAATTGATCCTTCGTTGATAATCATATCCCCAAATATCAATTTTAAATTTTTTTATTTACGCTATGGTAATTAAGTTTCATGTGCATACTTTTTATCATTTATAGTGATTTTCCTCATTTTATCTAGCTTATTATATATCACAATGTAGTTGATCAATGGATTCACTTTAGTTTCTATTGCAATATTATTTATATATAATTTTATATTAAGTCTATGATTCCTTTAGTACTTCAAGAATAAAGTATGAAAATTTATAAATACTTACTAATTTTATAAAAATTTATAAATACTTACTAATTATTCTTGCATCTTTCATGAAGAATGTTGTTTTAATTAGGACAAAATTATTCAATATGTTCCTCAAGAGGAACTCGGTGAGTGCTTCTTTGTCAGATTTGTCTTTTATCAATGTCAATTCAGGTGATTCATGAATGTTTCCGAATTTTGAGTTTATTTTCTTTACTTCTCCATTTGAAATAAAAACAACTTAGTTCTTTTAAATGATATCTTTAAACTTTCTGATAATTTTTCCATACATAATTCCTTATATTTTTTACCCTATAAATATTATCAATATTACAAATAAATATTTATACATTATAACCAGTTAATGCTAACCTATTATATCGTAGTATTTTCTTAATTTGTCTTCTATCAATGAATGTTATTATCAAAATTATACGGAGTTCCTTGAATTTATACAGTAATATTAATTTTTAATCTATCATATATTTTAAAATTCTTATTCCTTAACTGGATAGTTTTAATCTGCGGTAGTTGCTATTTTTTACCACCATCAACTTAGACTACTTTTAGATGTTGAAAAGAGATGATATATTTTAAATTGAAAGTTAAATTTATATATCTTAATGTTATAATATCAAACATTTCCTTTTTTTTCTTTGCCAAATTTTAGCCTTTTGTGATTTTGAACTTTTGAGGGTGTGTTTTGTAATTTTTAATTTTTGATAGTATTTTATAAAAAATTTAAATTATAAGTTCGGTGCTTATAATTCATATTTTATATGTTGGTGGTAAGTTTTTAAATGTTAGAATATTTTCTATAACTGTGAAAATTTAAAGGTATTTTTACAATTACTAAAATTTTGGGTTGTTTTTTAAAAAATTTAAATTTTTAATGATCTACTGGTAGTTTCTAAATTTGATGTGTACTGATTATAAGTTTTAAAATTTCAGGATTTTTTTGTAATTTTTTTACTTTTGAGAGAGTTTTTGTAATTTTTATAACTTTGAGGTTATTTTTTATAAATTTTAAATTTTTAAGTACTTAACGGTAATCCTTGGAATTCATCTATGTTGTTGCAAAGTTTTGAAATCTCTGAATTTTAGGGTGTTTTTATAATTTAAACTTTTGAAGTTGTTTCTATAATTTCTAAAATATTGAGGGTGTTATAAATTTTAAAATTTTAGATTTCATGTTTGTTTTTAAGTTTTAAAAAGTCAAAGTGTTTTGTGTAATTTTAAATTTTTAATGCTATTATATGTAATTTTAAAACTTTTGGGTTTTTTGTAATACTTCATGTATTATAATATGTTATCCACATATAATTTCTTTATCTTATTTTTTCTAAATTGTTGAGTTATTGGTAGTTAATATGGAGTTAATATAATATATAATTAGGATTTGGATAAATTAAAATTTAAATAAAATATTTAAAATATATTTTTAAATTGTTAAGCTATAGATAATTTACGTGGAATTAGATAAGATATGATTAAATTTAAAAAGATTAAGATTTAAATGAAATATCCAAAATATTAAAGGGTAATATGTTAGGTCTCTTGTTATGAGCATACATCTTCTAATCTTGTTTTGATGATCACAAACAATTCCTAACAATGTGTGTCGAGTGTTTGCATTTGTTTTGTTAGGTAATCTACACAAATATCCAAGTTGAAGGTTGGATGGATTGTACCATAACGATCATATCAAATTGAGGTTGGTGGATTGTGGTATGAAGCTATGCATTCATCAAGATCAAAGTTCAAGCTTCATCCGCAAGTGTACCAAGACAAGCATATTGAAGATCTATCAAGTTTTGTTATAGTAGTTATTTAGTAGCGTATATTATGTGAATATATTTCAAGCTCAATATATGTATATACACACACACAATTTTTATTTTATTACAAAATGAGTTCATTTGAGAAAACAATGCAATATTGGTTTATTAATCTTGTTTACATTACATTCATGTTTTATAACGTTTATAAAAACATTTCATAAGGTTTCCACATGTTCTTACATGTCAAACTTCATTTTCAAGATTCAACAAAAACATGTATTATGCATATTTTTGATAAACGTTGAGTTTTCACAAATATGAGGATCTTTTTGCAAAATTTCTTTTCAAACATGTTTGTCAAAATGTTTATAAACTATTTACAAAGTTTCACATTTTTTAGAATTTATTTACTATTTTTTATAGAGCCAAGAAACTCAATTTTAAAATCTATTCAGACTGATAACCTGTTATCAGTCGACTGGTCAGTCGACTATAAAATCAGTCGACCGATCAGTCGACTGATGAAAGTGCCTACAATTGCCATTTGCTTTCTGTTTCATTTTGGTCGACTGACCAGTCGACTGATGATCCATCAGTTGACTAATAAAGGTCATTAGTCAACTGATAAGCTACCGATTGCTTGTAACGGTAGCTCATCAGTTGACTGATGAAACCCATGAGTCGACTGATAAGCTCATAACGGCTAGTTTTCTGTAGTTTCTAGATTTTTGTTTTTGAGCTGTTTTGTCTTTTTCTCTGGGTTTTGGCTGACGTCTTGAGTGCCTATAAATACCCCAGTGCATTCAACTCTTAAAGGTAATGAAGAAAAATTGTTTAATCAAGTTTTGAAAGAGTTTAGTTTGGGTTTAAGTATTGTTTTTAAGTTTGTTTCAAAAGGGGAGTTTTCACATGGATGAAGCTTTTGATTTCAACTGAGGAATTCATCCTCATCATCTATCTACAGCTCCTTGTGCTTATAGAGAAGATTTCTAACTCTTTTATCTAGCTTATTTATCTTTTGATTTTCATATTCATATCTTAGCTAGTTTTATTTGAGTTAGAATTTTATGGTTCTCATTTATCACTCGCACCTCAATTGAGCTTTTAATATTATTCATACAATATATTGTTGGGTTGTGGTGAGTGATTTAGTGAGAGTGAGCTTCATAGTGTTCTCATTCATTGTTAGAGAACAAATCTTGTATTTGAGCCTTATTATGAGAGTTCACCTTGTAATACATATTTACACCAAGAGGAGTGTGTGGTGAGGATGTAGTCGATACCAAGAGGAGTGGCGTTGGTAGTAAAGCCTAGAGAGAGGTAGTAAAGCTAAGCACTTGAGGGAGGCGATACGTGAGGATCAACACTTGAGGTTGTAGTTTGTGTATGTACATTGTGAGAGATTTGTAGAGTTTTCAGTGAGCTAGAAAACCAAGTGTGTAGAGAAGTTCCGACTTTCAAACTGGGTGTGTCGATAGTGGAGTTCTCCCCGGGAGTGGGGAACGGTACGTAGGACGAAAGGTCCAAACTCCGTGATCATACTATTGTGTTTAGTTTGCTCTTTGTGTCCACTATTTGTTTATATTGTTTCTTATTTATTTTCCCCCTTGCATATATATCCTTACATATATCTTATTGAATATCATATTTGTTAGGATATATTTATTAATTAATTTTAATTGGCATTACTATCTACTAAGGTTAGCAATAACCCTATTCACCCCCACCCCTCCCCCCCCTCTAGGGTAGTTTCATTTGGTATCAGAGCTTGGTACTCTTGATTAGAGGCTTAATCACCTAGAGTCAAAGTTCCTTGTTCTTATTATTGTTGCTAATCTTATTTTGATATTATTCTTCTTGCTTGCACATTTATTATGGTTATGCATGGTGCCCCTTGTTTAGGCTATGACATAAATATTGCTCCTTTATTCAATATAATTTTCCTTATGCTCAATGAATGTTTAGATTCAAAATATTTGTTAGATCTAAACATTTAGATTTATGGGAAGTTATTGATAGTGCTTATATCACTGCTGGAATTTGAACTTTTAGCGACGGACAATTCCGTCGCTATAGGTCGTAATTCCGTCGCTAAAAGTTTTAGCGACGGAATAAATAGGTTTCCGTCGCTAAAATATCGACGCTATAATAGGGGTGCCTAAAATGGCTTTTAACGACGGACTTTCCGTCGCTAAATATTAGCGACGGATTATTAGCGACAGCAAAATGGTCGCTATTTTAAAGTAATAAAAAATTAAAAAACAATAGCGACGGAAAAACCGTCACTGAAAAAGTTATTAGCGACGGAAAATCCGTCACTAAATAATTATTAGCGACGGAAAATCCGTCGCTATTGTTTCTGGAATATGCACAGATGTGATTTCGTGCACGTTTTCCGTCGCTAAATAATACTTTAGTGACGTAATAGCCGTTGCTAAAAGTGTTTTTAGCGACGGAATTTCCGTGGCTAAAAAGTTTTAAATTATAATAATATTTTGAAAATTGAAAATACCCTGTACAATATCGATAATAATTTTTAAAAACCTGTTCAATCAGCAGAAGAAAGCTTCAATCTCACGCAAATATCACATCTCACGCATATATCACACATTTAGTTCAATAAAAGCAAGTAAAAGTCTCTCGACAGGTACATAATAAGTATTGTTTATACAACACAAGAAATTGTTTTCAAAGTTATATTAAGGACAATCAATCCTCCTGATCATCATCATCCTCATCCTCAACACCAGCCATATTATGACTACCCCGGCTGCACCTTGTGAAGAAGTCCCGGCCTGTAAATATAAATCAAATGTTAACAAGTGTGTGTAAACGTTAATAAGAGTACAAATATAAATATACTACAACCAACACCACAAAATCACAACACAACAACTAAACACCACAACACAACAACACTACACCATCACAACACAACACCACAACACTACACCATCACAACACAACACTACACTGTACTGCACAATACATCACCACACATCACACCACAACACCACCACAAATCCTCCAACATCACCCACCAACCAACAACACTCCCCCTCGCCCTACCTCTCCCCCCTCAACCACCACCACAACAAAATCCACACTCCTCATCCTCAACCACAAATCCTCCAACCTCACCCACCAACCCACCAACCAATACCTCTAACACTACGCACGCATACACCATCAACACCACCATCACATAAAAATAATATAAGTATATATTTTGAGGTTTGTGTTAGGGTTAGAGTTAGGGTTTGTGTGTAACAGTTTGTATCGGTATGTATCAGTATGTACGATATCATCTAATTAAAAAAAAATCAAAGTATATATATTACCTGTGACGACAAAAACCGTCTCCTATATGCCTCCTGAGCCTCCTGAGGCAGAGTCGACATGAATTGTGTGAACTCCAATTCGGTCTGCTCCCGGCGCCTCCGTTCTTCCTCTAGAGCCCGCTGATATGTTGTTTGCTGCGACTGCCAATCTTCAATCGCTTTTAATCGCTGCTCCATCGAGTCTTGATATGAACTGCTTCCTGGTGTTCCTTGTGGTGCTGCAGACTCGTAGGTGCTACTAGACTCGTGCGGCCTCTGCTCGGATCCTCTCCACCGATATCTGTTCTTCCTACTAGGTCCAATGACCGTCTCGATGATGGAGTCCTCATCCGCCCTACTTAGCCGGCCAGGAGTGTTAGAACAGACCTGAGACTGAGTCAATTGCTCCTGTACCTTGGCATGTACTTTCTCCTGCGATATATCAAAACAACCCAGGCAAATCGACTTAATAATGATGTATTGATATGAAATTGAATATATAAATGAACTGCTACTTACAGCCAGATCCTTATTCTTTGCTTTCTTCTCTTCATCGGCGTAATTCGGGCTCCAGGAAGTCAGAATACGATCTGCAAAATGTCTGAGATCTCCCCTTCCCTATTTTATTCAAATATATCATTAACCCATAACACATAAATTATACTCAACGTAAAAGCTAATATATTATATACCTTAAGCTCTAATTGATGATAATGCTGGCTGAATGTCCTGGAGCCCCCGTGATGCTCGTAACTACGAGGCGCGTTGCGATTCCTCCTTGCTATTTCAGCTTGAGCCTGCAAAACAATGTCAATTCGAAACAATATAGAAATTCAAACAATAAATTAAAAATATATACTTCAATAATACCTGAATTTCAGCCGTGTCCTAGTAACTGCAAAGTGCAAAAAAATCTACTCCATCCACACGCGTGTCAAGATGCCAGTATCGCTCCCAATCTTCTGTTATTTGGACAAAATATTTTTTCTTTACCTCAAACCGCCATCTCTTGAACGATACATTGATTTGCCCGAAGCAGTACGTCCAGGCACAAATATTATCGTCAAGAAAGAAAAATCGCTTCAGCATATAAAGAAAAAGTAGATACAAATCAGTGTATTAAACATAATAATAAACTAATAACTAATAATGATGAAAATTAAAATAAATGGCTCACACATATATATCTCCAACAAGCCACCAGCGCATCAATCCGCTGCGATTTCCACGTCAAAAATATGTTGAAGAAATCGTGTCTCCTGGCTAAAGCGGCAAGGAAATTGTTGAAAGCATTGGCAAAGGCCCCAACAGGCACTCCGTTTTCCCATCGGATCACAGCCCTCCGATTAATATCAGGGATGAGGTTCGATTCCTTAGTAGCATTGCGGCCGCGTCTAGGAGGTCGCTCGGTACCTGCGAAACAAAGAATCGAATGAAACAATGAATCAATGTATATTTGCGAAAAAAATTCAAAATAATAACCGATAGACTATAAAAATTTATTCATACCTTTCAGTTCGAGGCATCTACGCTTTGCTTGTTCGTACCTTTGCTGCGCGATGGGGCGCATAATATGATAAGAATCCCAATCATCCCTCACCTTGGCCGGACCGTGGACTCGCTGATCCGTAATAGAATCTGGCGGTAGTGCCGCAGTTTCTAAAGCTACGCTATACGGCTCAAATCTCCTCTCCTCCAATATATCTGCATGCGGTGGTGGTGGTATCTCCGCATGCTGTGTAGGATCAGTCTGTGTCTCCACGTCATGTGGAGCATCTCCGCGTGATGTGTCCTGTGGCTGCGAGTCATGTGTAGCATCTCTTCCTCCTGTGTAGTAAATGTTAAAAATATATTAGGCTCATGTTAATAGTTTATAGAAATGTACAAATATAACAAATAAATAAAAATACCTGACGTAGAGGCATGTGCGTCGCCTCCAGAATGTCTACCCAAAATTCTCTCAAGCGCTTTCTTACGTAATCCTCTCGTCATCTATACTTTGAAAACATAATGAATATCCAACAAAGGCAATAATGTAATACAGATGTCCAGTTAAACAGATAATGCAAATAATTAATAAAACAGCACATGGCAACAGAGTCGCGTGTACATGATGTCCAGTTAAACAGATAATACAAAGGCAACAATGTAATACATGACACATCGCGTTACATGATAACCAGTCAAACAGATAATATAAAGGTAATAATATACAAGCATACACATCCACATGATAACCAGTCAACCAGATAATATAAAGGCAATAATATAATGCATACACATCATGATACATGATAACCAGTCAAACAGATGATGTTGAGGCTCTACTCTGCGATCGTGTACGGATAGCCTGTGACCGTGTGCGTGCCAACGAAAGGACTGTTCTTATAGTTTTATCGACTCCGCTGCGGACAGGTTTTTTTCCTTTACGCCTTGGCTCACATATAATCGCAGGTACATCAGGGCGCGCTAGTGCAATTTCATCATCCAGATTATTATTTTGTGTCAATGAAAACTCCTCGGTTATTTCGTCGGCCAAGATAACCTCCTCATCGTGATCTTCGTCAGACACGACTTCATGAATGTAGGCTCTAGGCGGATTCTTAAGGATAACCCATTCGTCATTTTTCATTATATCTTTGACATAAAAGCACTATTTGGCGTGAGTAGCTAACATGTATTTTTCAGACTGATATATTTCCTTGTTAAGATTAACGATTGTGTAACCGTATTCATCCTTCGCCTTTTTCTGTTCACACCAACGAACCTTAAACATCACATGACTGACTTCCTTATTAATCCCATAGAAAATCTCCACGATGTCTTCTACCTGACCGTAGCAATAGATTTCCCCCTGTATCGGATTTAGATCTTTTGCACTAGCGTATGACAGTTGAGAGAAGGAGCAAAACACACCGCTGTTTTGCGTTTGTCGTCTCTCTTCGAGACCGACGATGTTAAACCTAAAGCCGTTGACACAGTAGCCTCTATAATGCTTAACCACATTAGAAGGACCTCTGGCATATAAACAAACTTTCTCAGACAGGTTAAGCTCATTCGTAATCCGTTTGTCAACCTTAAGAAAAGAAGCAAATAGTTTATATATCTGTTGGCAGGCACATATATTTGATATACGAATCAGAAATGTATTAGCATCTTACTTCACCCTTCAGCCATGCAGGGAATTGTCTAGAGTGTGTGTCCATAACTCTCTTATTTTTTGTTCTGCATTTAAGATTAGTCTGGACATGTCGGATGTGAAGCCTAGACAAGAAGCATTTATAACGGTTAAATAGAGATAAATGTAGTATTATTGTGAGGTGATCTAATCTGATTCAAACAGTTAAATACTTACGCCGCGTATATGTTAAATGTAGTATCATTGCTTAGAATATATGTGTGGGCTTGATCTAGCTCCATTCTGGGGAATCTAGTATCCTCCCCACGATCATTGAAGAATGTACCGTCAATTATTCGTTGGGGACGGTTCAGCCTTGTCTCTACGCCCCGCAAGTAACGAGAGATAAAATTCAAACTCTCGTTACTTATGTAGTTCTCTGCGATTGACCCTTCAAGATGTGCACGATTATGCATCAGTTGTTTCATGAAACCCAAATACCTACAAGCATATAGTTTCATGATTTGTGACAAAATTGAACTGAGGAACGTAATTTGACAAATATTAAATGAATATTATAATAATAAATACCTCTCCACGGGGTACATCCAGTGATATTGAACTGGTCCTGCAATGCGGGCTTCGTATGCTAAATGTATTGTGAGATGCACCATGACCGTGAAGAATGAGGGTGGAAATAGTATTTCCATTTTACATAGTGTATTAGCAACACGTCCCTCTAATTCTTCAAACTCCCTAACATCAATCACCTTAGAGCATAGTTGCTTGAAAAAACCGCAGAATTCTATTACCACCATCGCGAGTTCCTTGTCAGCATGTCGCAACGCAACCGGGAGAAGTTGATGTAATAGAATATGATGATCATGTGTCTTGAGTCCCAAAATCTTTCTGTCCTCAGTATGCACATTTGCTGAAATGTTTGAAGCATAACCATCCGGTGTCTTCACGGACTTTAGAAATAAACACATATTGTGGACCTCATCCTTCGACAGTGTGACACGGGAGGCTGGGAGTTCAAACTTTCCGTCGCCCTTATCTATAGCTTGCAGTTCTGGACGAATGTTCAATTCTGCTAGGTCTCGACGTGCCCTTAAGTCATCTTTCGATTTTTTCCCGTCCTGCAACAAAGTGTTCAAGAGATTCTTGCATATGTTATTCTCGATGTGCATGACATCCAAGTTGTGACGTATTTTTAAACTTCTCCAATATGGCAGCTGATAAAATATGCTGAATTTTGACCATCCATGCGGAAGTTCGGTGCCTTTTGAGACACGCTCATGCGACCGGACATTGCGAGGCTTATTTCCTTTTGATTTTCCCTTTCCCTTCCATTTTTGCTTCAATATTTTTCTCCTAACACCAAATGGATTTTCTTTATTGAATCTTTTTTTTCCAAATATTTTTTTAGGTAAAGGATGTAGAAGCTCAAATATTTCTTCTCCAGTCAGCCTTGGTGGTGTCGGTCTTCTTTCTGGATTGCCGTCGAACTTTCCTACTAACTTTCTGAACTTGTGCCCTGTAGGCAACCATCTTCTGTGTTGCCAATAACAAAACTTACGGCTGTACTTCAGGAACTTTCCCTCATAGTCTGACATGCAAATCGGACAAGCAATCTGACCCTTCGTCGACCATCCAGACAGGTTAGCGTATGCTGGGAAGTCATTAATTGTCCACATCAGCATTGCCCGCATACAGAAAGACTCCTTACCATAAGCATCATAAGTGCTGACACCTTTTTCCCAGAGAAGCTTCAGGTCGTCAATTAATGGTTGGAGGAAAACATCGATGTCATTTCCAGGAGAATATCTTCCAGGGATCAAAAGTGACAGTATCATGTACGGTTGCTTCATGCACATCGACGGGGGCATGTTGTACGGTGTCAGCAACACTGGCCAGGTAGACCAAGCAGAGCTCATTAATCCAAACGGATTAAATCCGTCGCTAGCAAGCCCCAGCCTAATATTCCGAGACTCTTTACCGAAGTCGGGGTATATACAGTCAATGTGCTTCCATGCCTCACCGTCCGCAGGATGTCTTAGTTTCCCGTCCTCTTTACGGTCGGTCGAGTGCCATCGCATATTCTCAGCCAGCTCGGCAGACATATAAAACCGCTGCAGCCTAGGAATAATTGGAAAATATCGGAGAATCTTCGCAGGGATTCTGTTCTGCTTATTGGATGATATGCCTTCAGATGTACCCGTATGTTTTTTCCAACGTGATACATGACACGTCAGACATTCCTCTAGACCTTCATTACCCTTATTGTACAAGATGCAGTCATTAGGACAGGCGTCTATCTTTTTGTAATCAAGACCCAGGGTATCAACAATCTTGTGAGCTTCATAATAAGTTGCGGGGATGCTCTTCTCACCGTCTGGAATGACTTTCCTGAGCAAGTCTAATAACATCTCGAAATGTGTAACAGCCATCCCACTGAGTGTTTGGATATGAAGAAGCCTCAGCATAAAAGAAAGCCTTGTGAACTCGGTGCAACCCTCGTATAACGGTGACTCGTTTTCTTCAACAAGTCTCATCAATCGGGCTACATCTTGAAACATATCAGTAGTGTTAACATCACTCGAAGACGGGGCGGTAAGAATATCTTCCAACATATCAGTTGTGTCAATTGTCGGATTGTCGACATCAGTAAACTCTTCCTCTAATTGCATCACCGGGACGCCTTCACCGTGATGACTCCAAAATACATAAGAGCTATCAAATCCATTGATTGACAGATGGAAACTTACGTCACTCCTAGTGAGCATTTTATCATTCCTACAATTCTTGCAAGGACAAAAAATCAACCCGCTGAGTGACCGTAGAGGGTTGGTGTCAGAGTAGGCTAAGAAAGCTTCTATCCCATCCTTGTATCGAGTGTCTAGATGCCTTCGATCACGTGGTATGCCCATGAACGATTTGTCAGGAATTGTCCGCATCTGGAATTTAAAAATTAATGGAAGTGAGCATATCCCTACATATATCATTTTAAGTTATCGGTTATATGCAAGTTCGAATCTGAATCATATACAAGTACCAACCAAGCCAAGTTCATAACTAAATCACTCGACTACATACAAATTCAGTCAATATACAAGGGCGATTTTCACCTGGAGTCGATGAAGCGATCAAGGAGGGAGCTCGAAGCTCGTCAAATACCAAAGACGGGTTATTTCCTGTCAGGTTCAAGAAAGAAAGAGGAGTTAGAAATCGGGGTCAGATTCGAAGCTCAACATGAGGGTTCATCACAACTTCGAGATTAAAGCAAAGACAAGAATGGAATTCGGCCAAATTTCAGCCACCAGTCTGTTGTGCGCAGCGGAAATTTCGGCAGAGTTTCTGGTGCACAATAAGAGAGAAAGATCGATAAGAATTCTTGTTTCTCAAAGGGAACAAGAATCTGAAGCCTAATATCCCATCAAAGTGGGATATTTGCTCTTCCTCTCGTCAGCTCTAGGACTGCGCGTCGAGGGACCCTAAATCTATTACAATGGCCACAAACTCAAACAAACTAATTTTACATGGTTCGGCAAACTTCCTACGTCCACGGGACAAGGAAGGGGGAGATCTACTATTAGAGGGGGAGAACACAATTAGGGTTTACAATCACTCAATCTAAACCCTCACACAATTATCTCTCTCAAAACAAAAGACAGCCACCAAAAACAAAGAAAAAACCGATCTGTTCCTTGCACTGCTCCAAAACCGCCCTACTGTGCACTTGAATCATCCGCTCTCTTTTTCTCCTTTGCTGTACTTTTTCCCCTCAATTCCTTCGCACAGCCGCACAAATACTCTTCCCCAGGTACTTGCACCAAAGAAACCCTAGGACAAATACCATCGCCTAACCCTAACCCTAACCCTAACCGACCCCTAACCCTAACCCTAAACCTCGCCTAACCCTGATCATAACATCTAACCCCCACCCTCACCTAACCCTCACCTAACCCTTACCCTAACCCTCACCGAACCCTAACCCTAACCCTTGCCCTAACCCTCGCCTAACCCTAACCCTAACCCTCACCGAACCCTAACCCTAACCCTAGCCCTAACCCTCACCTAACCCTAACCCTCACCGAACCCTAACCCTCACCCTCGATCACCCCTCACCCTCACCCCACCCTCGATCACCTAACACTCACCTCAACCTCGATCACCTAACCCTAACCCTAACCCTCACCCTCAACATCACCTCCACCCTCACCTAACCCTCGCCTAACCCTAACCCTAACGCTCACCGAACCCTAAACCCTAACCCTAACCCTAGCCCTAACCCTCGCCTAAACCTAACCCTAACCCTAACCCTAACCCTCACCGAACCCTAACCCGAACCCTAACCCTAGCCCTAACCCTCGCCTAACCCTAACCCTAACCCTAACCCTAACCCTCACCGAACCCTAACCCTAACCCTAACCCTAACCCTCGCCTAACCCTAACCCTAACCCTAACCCTCGCCTAACCCTAACCATAACACTAATTAAATTTAATTTTTTATATCATAATTTCATCAAAATTAACATTTTTTATTAGTGTTTGGGTTTTTTGCACTATTTTTATTTTACCAAAATTAAACACTAAATATAAAAATTAATATTACAAGTAAATAAATTTAAAAAATCACTCTACCCCCCCCCCCTTAATCTCTCCTCCTCTCTCCCTCTCTCTGTTCTCCCTCTCTCGTCGGCCGACGCCGGCGGCCGGCGGCCGGCGGCAGTTGGTCGGCCCGCCGCCGGCGTCAGTCGACAGAGAGAGGGAGAACAGAGAGAGGTAGAGAGGAGGAGAGATTGAGGGGGGGGAATAGAGATTGACAAGGAGAGAGAGAGAGAGATTGAGGGGGGAGATTGACAAGGAGAGAGAGAGAGAGATTGAGGGGGGAGGAGAGAGGATTACCTGTTTTCGGGAGATGGGGGAATTCGGCAGCGGATATCCGGCGGCGGCGGCGGCGGTGGAGAGAGGGGGATTGATCTAGGGTGGGGGAGGGGGAAAGGAGGAGAGGGGGGAATTCGGGAGATGGGGGGGGAGGAAAGGGGGTCTTTTACGGGGCGCGGGCAGCCCAAAATTTTTGGGCGCCCGCGCCCAAAAATTTTTCCCAGCGAATTTATTTAGCGACGGAAATTTCCGTCGATAAATATGTTATTAGCGACGGAAATTTCCGTCGCTAATAATCCGTGGCTATACTTTTTAGCGACTGGTAATTTCCGTCGCTAAAAAGTAATTATCCGTCGGTAAAACAAATTTACCGACGGATAAATAGCGACGGAATTTTCCGTCGCTATAATAAGGGTTATAGCGACGGAATTTTCCGTCGCTATTTATCCGTCGGTAAATTGTTGTTTTCTAGTAGTGTATGTGCCCACTTTGGGGAAATCCAAGCGGAGAAATCATGATAAGAAAATGTTTACCGAACAAGTTATTGTTAGATTTTTTGCTTAAAGCTTTTGAACCATCTATATCTATTAAACTTGTTTCTTTTAATAGTGCCTATTTACTGTGGAAATATATAGAGGCATGTCAAGGCAACTTGGAGGATATTCAACGGATTCTGGTGGACTCTACTTCAAGTAATATTGGAGCTTCATCTTCATTGTGCACACTGTAAGCATATAAAAATGCCTATAGATATGAATATCCCTATCTAAGTCAGAGGAGATCATCCAAAGTCAAAAGAATCAAAGGAACATGTGAAACAACATAGAAGAACAATATGAACACCCGCGATAAGGAACACTGACACGCATAGTCATGGCAGTGGAAGGTGTTTCGCATACAATCAGAGTAACACGCCTATGGGAAGTTGTATAGATCTTCGATAGCTTTCCAACGCATCTTGGATCACCTCATTCCGATATCGGACGAGGAAGTTAGAGCCAAAATACCCGAGACAACGCAAACTGCCTCGGAGGTGCGCGCCAGTGATAACTGACGCGGCAATAGCGCGGTAGTACAAGGTTATGCGCAAGGAAACAGAGTGACACACCAATGGGAAGTTATATATATTTTCATTAGCATTCTAACGCATCTTGGATCACCTCATTCCGACATCGGATGAGGAAGTTAGAGCTAAAATACCCGAGACAGCGCAAATGGTTTCGGAGGTGCGCGTCAGCGACGACTGTCGCAGAAATGTCTTGTACATTTAAGCCATAATATGATCCAAATATGAAGAATCTTAAAAGACAAAAGTTGTAGATCTATTCATCAGCTTTCCAATGCATCTTGGATCACCTCATTCCGACATTGGACGAGGAAGTTAGAGTAAAAATACCCAGGAGGTGCGCGGCAGTGGTAACTGCCACGGCAATGCGCGCCACCACCTACTGCCGCGGCCATTGAGAAGCTAAACACGTCATTTTTGACAGTTTTCTCGAGTTTTGTGAAGCCCACATAGCTTATTAACTGCAGGGGGTTACTTATGAACGTGGGGGAAGCAGTTACAAGCAAAAATCATGCCCACTACCCACGAAAATCGTGACATTTAAGGGGTTAAAAGTCGTGGGATGGCGGTTACAAAACTAAATGGGAACCACTCCTTTAATCGCGCCAGCGATGACTGTCGCGCCAAAGAAATCTCTTCATCCGCGCTACCTATGGCTGCCGTACCAAAAGCACTTCTTCAGTCGCGTCACCCCTGACTGCCGCGCCCAAAGGGGTAGTTACTGATCGGTTATTTTCTTCAGTTATCGTCCAAGGAGGCTATAAATACCCCCCTAGGGCCATCATTAACAGGGGAAAGGCACAGGGAGAGCAATTAAGACAGAAAGACTTGAGCTTTTGGTGAATTAGAGCAAGAGAGAGCGTCTTCATTCTTCACAAACATCCTCAAGAAGCTTTTGACGATTCCTAGAGATCTAAGCTCTGACTTGATCTTTAGAAGAGTGAACATCTTACATCGATAAGATATTCGCTTCAAATTCTTACTTCGATAAATGAAGAAAGAATCCCCAAAACCTTCATGATTTAACCAGAATCTGTGATTTGGTGGTTCACGGGCTAACGCACCCCCGGCACAGGCAAAGATCCCACGCAAGCAGCGATCCAAACAACGATCCTGCGTTTGTTTCTAAGGAGCTTATAATTTGATTTTTGTTGTAAAGAGTAGTTTTACAAAGTACGAAGCTCACTTTTTTGTATTCATTGTAATTGATAAACAGTTATAATGGATTCTACAACAAAACTTGTTCCTGATGCAAACAAACTGGCGACCAAAGTGGGAGCCAACGGTCTCGCTGCCGAGACCGTCGTGTCGTAGCCGATCAAGATCCCAGTTGAATCCACGATCGAGTACGAGTTTGACCAGGCCAAATTTGAGGAATATCTTTCATCATCCTCTTCAAGATCTTCTTTGTCTCACAAGTACAAGAGGATCTCACGATTGAAAAAGGCTTACACGCCAAAGAAGGCTAAAGGTGAAGACTCTCACCCAATTATTGCCGAGGCCTCCCCTCGCAACATTATCCCGGCAACCCCCAAAACCGAAAGCTCTGCTCATAATGATTCCCCCATAAATAAGGAATCGTTTGATCGAAGTTCGCCAACACTGACGAAGAGGGCTCGTCAGAGGCAACGCCAACGTCATGCTCATCAATTGGCTAAGGCTTTGGAACAAACCGACGGGGTTCGCTGCTACGCGGACCTAGAGTCGAGGAAGCATCAAGTGGTCCAATTACCTCAACAACAAACCACTCATGTTTCTGCACAACTCACGATGGAAGAATGGATTCTCGTCAAAAGGGCTCGTTCGACTCTCAAAGAACGTATACAAAAGCGTCGTACAAACGCCGCTCATGCCCTTGCTCTTTTTCAACAAAGGCGAGAAGAGAAGGAGGAAAAGGTGTCTAAAAAATCACCAAGAACCAGCCAAGTGTGGATCCCCAAATCCAAACTTACACAAAAATTGGATCAACAGGATCAATCCTTCTACCACGGCAGTCTTCACTGCCGCGGCACATTCTTCAACCACGGCAGTCTCCACTGACGCGGCACATCTTTCAACCGTGGTAGTCCAGACTGACGCGGCACCTTCTTCGACCGTGACAGTCTCCATTGTCGCGGCCAAAAGGAAACTTCCAATGCCTTTCTTTTGACTCCGTCGACATACATTCCTGGTTCGTCTACTGTAATCACTTCTGATATGATACCAGTGAAGTCATGGTTTAGTCCCGACTTGTCAAAATTTAAGAGCACGATGGCGGATCGCCTCGGTTTTTTACCTGATGATCGAGGTAGAATTCCAGTCAAAGAACGTTTGGGTCCGGTGAATGAACCCCAAATAGATTCTTACACTGGGGGTCGTAAGTATCCTCCTATCAAGTCAAAGCAATTCCAAGTTGGGAAAATTTTAATTTCCACCCACTTGGGGACTTATAATGAAACTCAGGAGCCCGTTAAGATTCCGCACCCGCAAGGGGATGGTTCTAAACGTGTGACTCCTGACAATATCTAGCACAGGACAAGCCAGAGAAGTATTCACAATCACGTCTGATCAGTTTGCTCAAATGCTTCAAGAAGCTCTAGCCAAGCAACGTGAAGAAATTAGAGCTGAAATGAAAATAGAGATGGAGTTGGCTATCCAACAAATGAGAGAATTGCTAGCTCAACGACCTCAACCTCCTGAGTCCAGTCAGCGAGCTGAACACAGCCACCATACTCAGAATGTTATAGATGATAGCGATCCAGAAGTGGATGAAGTCATTATGGCTGATACACCTCCCAATGACAATAACACTGGGGGTGGTTCAACGGATACTCCTAACAATAATATTAAGGGTGGTTCAATTTCACCTCTTAATAACACTGGGGGTGGCCCAATTATTTCCGCTCAACATCACTCAAAGAAAGATGAAGATGAGGACAAGAAAATGCAAGACCTTGAAAACAAAGTCAATGCTTTGATATCCGCTCAAGAAGTAAAGAAGATGGGTATTCCGTGTCCCTATCCAAGAGAATGGGATTCAAAACAGTACCCGGCAAAATTCAATCTGATTAACTTCACACTATTTGATGGGAAGGGCTCGCTTACTCAGCACTTGATTTATTTCAAGTCTCATTTGGGAGTGATCTCTGGAAACGAGGCTTTAATGGTCCGGTCATTCGTTGGCACCCTTCGTGGGCCCGCCTTCGATTGGTACCGACGTCTTAAGCCAGGGAGCATCAATTGCTGGGATGACATGAAAAGTTTATTCATCAGCAATTTCTTCGATGATGACACCGAAGTGTCAATCGGAACCCTTCTGAATGAGAAGCAAAAAGACGGAGAGTCAGTCGACAATTTTGTCAAGCTCTTCCGTAACAAGGTAATGAATTGTAGAGATCCTGTTACAGAGGAGTTTATCCTGCAAACATGCCATAATAATCTCTCCATCGATGTCCTGGAAGCCCTGGGGGTCGTACCATCCAAAACTTGGAAAGATTTGAAAATACACGGTGAACAAGCTGAACACTTTCTTAAAAGAAAGAAAGTTGAGAGAAGCCAACCGACGATATCTGCAATTGCTGTGAACGCGAATCTCGATCCAAAGTTCCAAAAGGAATATTCTTTCGAAGATGATGAAGCTCCAGCCATCTTGAAATACCTCCTCGCCAACGACAAGATCGAGCTACCACCTATTAAAGACCAGGAGGGAGCTAAGAGGATTACGGATCCAAACTACTGTGCATATCACAGAATGGTTCTTCTGTGACGCCCCTGGGTTCACACAAGGCTACAGTCCAAGGTAAAACCAAGAATGTCAAACCTGCCTTGTACCACACCGTGCAATGACATGTTTCACCATCACAATTAACATCCATCTAGTAGAAACAACGACAGGTGTAGGTACAAAAGCAAGTTAAAGACAATGTAAGGAATAATTGATAAAATGATAGAATATCAATTTAACACATCTCGTCAACCAAATAAGCTGGAATACATAAACCAGTCTGGAATGAATAATGACAATCTGGAGATCTCAACATGTCTCAAAATACTAAATGTCTGATACAGGAAAATAAGGCACACAGCCTTTACAACTCTAGAACATAAACCTCTCTAGTCTAAAAATGTCTCAAGTGGAGTATGAAAATAAAATACATCTAATAAGAGGATGACAGATACTAATAAGGGTCGTCCTCAACCTGCGACTCTCCGGGCTCCTGGCTCGGTACCTAAAAGGGGGAGGGACAACGAGCGTTAAAGCGCTAGCGAGCAACATCACAACCAACCCCAAGGGGTAGGGCTCGTTGTATATAAAAATACAGTTAATACAATAAAATATAAAGTAATTACACAAACATTAATGGGTTTTAGTACTTAGGGAAATACAACACGAGCATAGGTACGTCGAGCAAAATAATCCAAACAAGGAAACCCTCATGTATATACCTTGTATCTCAAATTGTAGATCCCTAAATACAAAACCCTAGATTTGGTCACAATAAAGATAAAGAAAAAGAAAACATACACATATCTACCGATAACATGGAAATAAAGCGAAGCTACAGTAGGCGTCATGTTCAACCTAGGTAGCTATCGCGTCTCTGCCAAATACAATATGTCGTGTATCCAACTTTATTGAATAACGTGCTCAAGGTTTAGCAAAAGTCTAATACAGGTTCGAAATGGATTATAGTCCAACACGAGGACTTTAATGGATTATAGTCCAACATGAGGACTTAACATGGATTATAGTCCAACACGAGGACTGTGCTTATGAGCCATGAGTTACTAGAAATAAAGGTATACATGTTCTACTCTTGTACATGCCTCGCTGTACGGATCTAAGCTTGTGTTAGAAAAATCATTCTCATGTGTGCAGGTGAAATCATGATCACTGTATGCATATATACTTACTTGCACCCAACATGTGAATTAAACAGAAGCACGAACGAAACTGAAAGAAAGTACTACGATGAGTCGACTCGTGCTCAAATATGAGTCGACTCAACAGAACACATTTGATATCAGAAAAAGACTTTGTGAGTCGACTCATGACAGTCATGGGTCGACTCATGGCTTTTGGGTCGATTCGTATACTGACGAGTCGACCTAGCAGAAACAAAAGGCAACACAACCAGACTTCGTGAGTCGACTCATGACAGTCATGGGTCGACTCAACCTGATGAGTCGACTCGTGATGAGTCCTGAGTCGACTTACGGGTTGAAATCTGCATACATCACAAGTTAGATTCGCCAATTCGATCCATTCTTCTATTATACTGATCTACATCTTTATAGCTATCAAATTCTAGACTATGATGCAGTGAGAAAAACATATATATCATGAGAAGCGATTTTCTTGTAGGTTAAACCCTACATTTAACTCCTATATATGAAAGCAAGCATTTAATCAATATAAAACTTATATTTTTATTCTTTAAATAAAATTCCAGATCTGGGTTTTTATCAAAACTTGTTGGTGATGATTTAAAATTCGAAATACATGATTTCTAGCATAAACCCTAACAAGAATATTGATTTATACTTGAAAATAAGTCTTGGGCTCAAAAAAACTCATGGAAAACAAATTATAAACTATTAAAAACGTGAGAGAGGGGTTTGGCGAGATGTTACTCGCCTTAGAAGTGATGAAGAACAGATCCCTTCGCTGAAATCCTCACAAAGCCGCCGAAAAAGCCTTCGAAACGTCCCAAAATCTCCAAGAACACCTAGGGTTTTAGAGAGGAGAGAGGGGACTAGGGTTTCTGGGGAAAACTGATGAAAATGAAGTGATTTCGGGTAGGGGAGTATATATACAAGTGGATAAAACCCGACCCGAAACCCAACAAACCCGAACTGAGAAAACTGGAAAACACTCGATGAGTCGACTCATCACAGTCATGGGTCGACTCATGACTCATGGGTCGACTCATAATATAATGAGTCGACTCAGCAGAAATAAAAGGCAACAGGACTCGATTTCGTGAGTCGACTCATGAAAATCATGAGTCGACTCATGGACTAAAAACTGCATACCATGACTCTGCTGCATATGATTGAAATTTTGCACACTCAACTTCATTACTGATGCACATAAACATACTCAAAATCTACGGGTTCTTACATCTTCATCCTACTAAGGTTTGCTTTGGACTCAAAAACAAAATCCAAGCCTTAATTTACTCCGGCGTCATAACGGCGAAACAAGCCAAGTAAAGACGACTCATACTCCATTGGGTACACGAGTATAAACTGTTTTCCCTAACTCCGAAGAGTATACGAGTATAAACTGCTTCTCTATGTACTCCATTGGGTACATGAGTATAAACTGTTTTCCCTGACTCCGATGAGTATACGAGTATAAACTGCTTCTCCATGTAACTCCAACGAGTATAAGAGTATAAACTGTTTCTCCTTTTCCTCCGACGGGTATACGAGGTTAAACTACTTCCTTTATTTTCAATAACGGGAAGTTCCTGGAGAATATTACTCTTAATATTCTTAAGGATAACCCAACAATGTGGCCGAATATAATTAGATTTAGATTCACCAAAGAGCTAGGGGTGGAATACCTTAAATCATTCTAATGGGAAGTTCCTAGAGAATATTACACATGGTATTTTTAAGGATAACCCAAAACAGATTGGTTATTCAAAATGAAAACCAATCATCAAAATAATTTATTCTTAATCATGATTAAGAACCTCCCACTATGTATTTTTTAATCATTTTTAAGATGATTAAAAACTCCTACTGTGCCTAAGCCTTTAACACTCCTACTGTTGAAGTCCTGACACGACATCCAAAATTTTAATTTGCTGATCCATAGTGATCATCAAACCCCTTCGAGTCAAATCCTAGCCACTTGACACCGAAAACCATCACCGAATGATTTGTGCAAGGTAACATTCTCATTGTTATTTGTACCTTATTCAAACTCCTATTTGGTCAAACATTTAAACAGTTAGGACCAAAGCCAAAATCATCTCTCGATTCCTTCCATGAACGAGAGGTCCACAAATTGAACGATCAAACATTTAAACAGCGAGGATCGTCTCAAACTCCCATTTGATCAAACCTTTAAACAGTTAGGACCAAAGCTAAAATCATCTCTCGATTCTTTCCATGAACGAGAGGTCCACAAATTGAACGATCAAACCTTTAAACAGCTAGGATCGTCTCAAACTCTCATTTGGTCAAACCTTTAAACAGTTAGGACCAAAGCTAAAATTATCTCTCGATTCCTTCCACAAACGAGAGGTCCACAAATTAAACGATCAAACCTTTAAACAGTTAGGTTCGTATCAAACTCCCACATGGTCAAACCTTTAAACAGTTAGGACCAAAGCCAGAATCCCCTCTCGATTCCTTCCATGAATGAGAGGTCCACAAATTGAACGATCAAACCTTTAAACAGTTAGGATCG
>BQKN01066053.1:573540-587569 GCA_022839385.1 Asparagus kiusianus
ACACACACACACACACACACACACACACACACACACACACACACACACACACGTCTTATACTATTGATAAATCAAAATGATCTTTGTTTTCCAAAACCATAATTCATGTTTCTCATGTGTTTTATAGTCTTGGTTTGAACTATGTTGGTTTTTATTCATTTTGATGTGTTTGTGTTTATGGGATCAATATAAAACACTCTTTTGATGATATTTATGTGTTTGAGCTTCCGGATCATCTATTTGTGGTTTATAATGTATTCCTTATATGGTTTGATCAAGTTTTACAAAGAATATTTCTTTTATTGATCAAACATTTTTTTTGATATATACTTTGTTTTGTATTTGCCTATAAGAGGGTTATGTTTTAGCAACCTTGCCGGATTTATTGATCTTTCACTTCATATCATGCTCACCGGGCATTCATATGGGTTGAAACAAGTTTTTTATTTTTGTTCTTGTCAAAAATGAGTATATTGATCTTTTATGTATTTATCCAAAGCATATTAATCTTTGATCTTTATGGATAAAACTTATAAATTTTTCGACAACTTTTCTTTGTGATCATGAATATAGGAAAGATGTGTCTGTTATCTACATTGATACAAAATATTTTTCTGAACATCTTTGTCTAATCTCTTTGCTTAGAATTTCTTTTTATTGGTTGAGCATGATCGTCATTTAAATCATGTATTTGCTCAATCATCTTATTTTTGTTAAAATGATACTTTATGCTCTTTTTGGTATCATTTTTATTTTTCATGAATAAGATTTTGGCTTTCATAAGTTTTCATGGACTTATACTTTGTTTTTACGTATTGAGACATCATTCTCATAATAATGTATTTATATATGTTCTCAATCAATCATAAGTTATAACTTATAAATTTTATTTTGGATTTATTGAAAAATCATTTGATTCTTGATTTTTAATTTTTAATCATTGATTTTTTTGTTTTATGGATATATACCCTATGGATATATATATCTATGTTTTAGACTCTTGTGACACTTTGTATTAATGATACACATATGAGTGTTCACTTGGTCTTGTATGTGAGTGGTGTTTAGCATACATTTATCTATGCTTTCTCACATATGCTTGCCATGTTCATAATAACATATTTTCTATATGGATTTTTGATAGGGGGAGCTTTCGCTCTCTTATTATTTTATTTTCCTATTTTTGATTTTGCCAAAAGGGGAGAAACAAGTGGATTGTGTGAGTATATTTTAAGAGTATTATGCTTTATTGTATATTTTATATACTCTTTGTATGGATTGTTTGTCATTATCAAAAAAGGGGAGATTGTTAGGTCTCATGTTATGAGCCTACATTTTCTAATCTTGTTTTGATTATCACAAACAATTCCTAACAATGTATATCGAGTGTTGGCATTTATTTTGTTAGGTAATCTACACAAATATCCAAGTTAGAGGTTGGATGGATTGCACCACAACGATCATATCAAATAGAGGTTGGCGGATTGTGGTATGAAGCTATGCATTTATCAAGATCCAAGTTCAATCTTCATCCGCAAGTGTACCAAGACAAGTATATTGAAGATCTATCAAGTTTTGGTATAGTAGTTGTTTTTTAGCGTATATTGTGTGAATATATTTCAAGCTCAATATATATATACACACACAATTTTGATTTTATTACAAAATGAGTTTATTTGAGAAAACAATGCAATATTGGTTTATTAATCTTGTTTACATTACATTCATGTTTTACAACATTTATAAAAACATTTCATAAGATTTCCACATGTTCTTACATGTCAAACTTCATTTTCAAGATTCAACAAAAACATGTATTATGCATATTTTTTATAAACGTTGAGTTTTTACAAATATAATAACCTTTTTGCAAAATTCCTTTTCAAACATATTTGTCAAAATGTTTATAAACTGTTTACATAGTTTCACAATTTTTGGAATTTATTTACTATTTTTTATAAAGCCGAGAAACTCAATTTTAAAATCTATTCAGACTGATAACCTGTTATCAGTCGACTGGTCAGTCGATTGATAAAATCAGTCGACCGATCAGTCGAATGATGAAAGTGCCTGCAATTGTCATTTGCTCTTTGTTTCATTTTAGTCGACTGATAAAGGTCATTAGTCGACTAATAACCTGTCGATTGCTTGTAACGGTCAGCTCATCAGTCGACTGATGAAACCCGTAAGTCGACTAAAAGCTAGTTTTTTGTAATTTCTAGATTTTTGTTTTTTGAGTTGTTTTGTCTTTTTCTCTGGGTTTTGGCTGATGTCTTGAGTGCCTATAAATACTCTAGTGCATTCAACTCTTAAAGGTAATGAAGAAAATTTGTTTAATCAAGTTTTGAAAGAGTTTAGTTTGGGTTTAAGCATTGTTTTTAAGTTTGTTTCAAAAGGGGAGTTTTCACAAGGAGGAAGCTTTTGATTTCAACTGAGGAATTCATCCTCATCATCTATCTACAGCTCCTTGTGTTTATAGAGAAGATTTCTAACTCTTTTATCTAGCTTATTTATCTTTTGATTTTCATATTCATATCTTAGCTAGTTTTATTTGAGTATGAATTTTATTTTTCTCATTTATCACTCACACCTCAATTGAGCTTTTAATATTATTCATATAATATATTGTTGGGTTGTGGTGAGTGATTTAGTGAGAGTGAGCTTCATAGTGTTCTCATTCATTGTTAGAGAACAAATCTTGTATTTGAGCCTTATTGTGAGAGTTCACATTGTAATACACATTTACACCAAGAGGAGTATGTGGTGAGGACGTAGTCGATACCAAGAGGAGTGGCATCGGTAGTAAATCCTAGAGAGAGGTAGTAAAGCCAAGCACTTGAGGGAGGCGATACGTGAAGATCAACACTTGAGGTTGTAGTTTGTGTATGTACATTATGAGAGATTTGTAGAGTTTTCAGTGAGCTAGAAAACCGAGTGTGTAGAGAAGTTCCGGCTTCCAAACCAGGTGTGTCGATAGTGGAGTTCTCCCCGGGAGTGGGGAGCGGTACGTAGGACGGAAGGTCTGAACTCCGTGATCATACTGTTGTGTTTGGTTTGCTCTTTGTGTCCACTATTTGTTTATATTGTTTCTTATTTATTTTCCCCTTTGCATATATATCCTTACATATATCTTATTGAATATCATCTTTGTTAGGATATATTTGTTAATTAATTTTAATTGGCTTTAATATCTAATAAGATTAGCAATAACCCTATTCACACCCCCCCCCTCTTGGGTACTTTCATAATATTGACCATGGAAAGTTTTTTCTGAACTCGTGTTTTTAAAAGGAGTACTAGGTTTTATACACGTGCAATGCATGTGGTTAGATACCATGATTAATTATTTTTAGCTTATTTCTTAACTAAATTTCGTTCCTCGGTTCCACTTTAACAGTTTATGCTTACTTTTATCTCTGAACTTTAACATTGCGATTATTTATTTTCTTTGATGTTTGTTTAAATAGATTAAAGCTAATTTAAATTTTCATGTTGATATTTGAATTGACAGAAATAGATATAATCTGAAGCTAATTTGAATTTTTAATTTATTTTGTGACGCCCCTGGTTTTAATAAGGCTGCAGTCCAAGGTGAAACCAAGAATGTCAAACTTGTCATAAACTACACCGTGCAATAACACGTTTCACCATCATAATTACTATCTATCTAGTAGAATCAACAACAAATATAGGTACAAAACAGGCAAGAGGGAATATAGAAAAGAAATTCTAGACAATAGATATTCTCAAGAAAAATCATCACCACAGATATAAATGGATAAATCTCTGAGAAGAAAACATCTGAACTGATACAACTGTCTCACAATGGGAATTCAAATGAAATGACATTAAGGTACATCGCCTTTACAAAACTAAAATGATAACTCAAATGTCATAAACACATCCACTGTGGAGTTCTGACATAACTACTAGTAATATCGATAATAACTACTAGAGTAGCTCCATCAACCTACGGCTCTTCGTGCACTTGGCTCGTTACTTGAAACGGGGGAAACAATGAGCTTCAAAGTGCTATAGCGAGTAACATCTTAACCAACCCCAGGGAGAAGGGCTAAAGGATAAGAAAATAGCTACTAATACATATAGATAAACAATCATCTACTCTAAAATAAAAGGAGATTTGATATTTAGAAATTTACAACACGAGCATGGTACGTCGAACGAAATAATCAAAATAAGGAAACCCTCATGTATATACCATATGTCTTAAATTGTAAATCCCTAAATATCAAATCCAAAAGCTACAGTGTGGAGCAATAATGAAAGACAACTCCTCTAAATATCAAATCCAAACTACAATGTGGAAATATTACTTCATCTCCAATCATACTTTCAAAGACCTGTCATATGTCAATACGTAAATTTGTAATAGCTTAAAGTCCAACACGAGGACTGTCGTAGATTATAGTCCAACACGAGGACTTCAATAGCTTATAATCTAATACGAGGACTTCAATAGTTTATAGTCCAACACGAGGACTTCAGTAGCTTATAGTCCAACACGAGGACTTCAGTAGCTTATAGTCCAACACGAGGACTGCAACATGCAAATAATGTTAAAACCACTATATTTACTGTTCACTCTAATATCCCGGTGAATAAATCTAAGACTCATGCTCGTAGTCAACTCATGTACACAAATCTCAGTTTATATCAATCCTATGCAACCTAGGTATCTCGCCAGCCACACAAACACATATAACAACATACACATGCACAAAAGTGCTCAACGGTCGACCGCCGCCCACCACGATCGACCGCACAGAGAGCAGATCACTTCTGCTTACCTGCACGCTCGGCGGTCGACCGTCAGAATCGACCACGCAGGAAACAGAAACTTCCTATTTTTGTTGCGCGCCAGGCGGTCGACCGCCACGGTCGACCGCGCAAGTACAAAAAACCTTCTGCAGGTTTTTCTGCTCTGAGGGTTTTGATTCAAAAACTTTTATATGAAAATATTGAACACTAAAAATCCTACATAGATAATATTCCTCAGCATTTAACATTTCTAAAGCATATGAAATAAAATCTAATCACTATAGATAAAACAAAAACATTCTTGGATACGTGTAAACATGTCGAAACATATAAAAACAAAGATTTTTTATTTAAAACTCTTGTCAGGAATAAATTTTAGATCTAAATATTCATTTAGAAAATTCGTTGGTGGATTTTTACAAACCAAAACTTGATCTTTATATCATATACTATAGAGATTCAACTTTATACACAAAATAGCATTTTAGGCTCAAATAAACCATGTATAAACTCAAATAAAATTATTTAAAAAGTGGGTGTAGAGTTGGGCGAGATGAAACTCGCCTGAGGGGTATTGATGAACTCCCAAAAACATGTGAGAATGATCCCTCGATGCCAAACACCACAAATCTCGCCTACCCCTCGCTTTTCGCCTCATGAAACTCTCCCGAGAACACAAGTTTAGGGCTAGGGTTTGAGAGAGGAGGAGAGGGGCTGATAGGGTTTAGAACACAGGAGAAAAGAGGTGTTTTTCATGTATAAACATGTGTATATATAACAGCAAACCCAAAAAACTATAGCCCAAAACTCGAAACCCAAAACTGGAAAACCCAGTCTGACTAGAAACATACTCTTTGGTATTTTAGCTGTAACTTTTGCATCCGACCTCGGAATAAGGTGATTAAAGATTTGTTAGAAATCGGCTGAAGACACCTACAACTTTTGCCTTTTACACTTTCTCAGATTCTAACGGCATCAGTATGTAAAATATAGAAACTCATAACTAGTCATTATTCTCAGATTTCTCTTTTGGTCTTTGTGCATGTTTTGCACATTTGCACTTATATATATATATATATTCACAAATATATATTGAATTGATTTCAAATCAATTATTATCATATTCAAACATTAAAATATATTATTTTTTATCATATAATATATTTATTATTATTTATCATAAAATATTTAAAATTTTGGGGTTTTACATTCTTCCCCCCCTTAAAAGAATTTTGTCCTCGAAATTCCGCAACTCATCTTAAGAGTTAATAATATGAGAAAAGCACTAAGAGTGGATAATCCAGATAAGGAAACACTCCCGTACACATCTCATACTATTAATCCCTAGATATGAATCACTAGCAATATCTATGGTAAACAATCTAAAATGTGGATACTCCCACTTAACCCCTAACTAAACGGAACTAGTACGTCGGGCAGAAAATCCAAACAAGGAACCCCCCATATATATACCATGTGTTCCAAATAATTAGGAGCTAAGTGATAATACCTCCTTTCTAGTGTTAAATATAAATATGATTATCCAAATCATCATAAACCATGAGAAAATTATAATCAAATCAATTTACATGTTCAAAAAGGTGTGGGTAGTTGCATATCCTCTTCGTACTCCCAAGAAGCCTCCTTAGCTCTTTTCTGAAACACTTGAACTTTGACCAATGAAATCATATTATTTCTAAGTCTCTTATTTTCTCATAACAAGAATACGAACATGAATCTCAATCATAGTCAAATCATCATGGAGCTAAATCTCCAACGCGTCTAATACTCGTTATTATTCCTCGACAAGTAAATACTTTTTAAGGATCAAAACATGAAAAACATCGTGTATACTCGACATCGATGTTGGAAGATCTATTCTATATGAAACTGCTCCAACACGCTGGAAAATCCTGAATTGTCCAACATATCTTGGGGTAAGTTTTCCCCGTCTACTAATTCGCTGAATTCCCTAACATGAAAATCTATAACACATGCCCGCATCATGTCCTTCAACATTTGGTTTACTCTCTCTGCCTACCCATCTGCCTGTGGGTGAAATACATTGCTATAAGATAATTTGCTACCGATAGAAATTTTGGAAACTTCTCCAAAGATGTGAAGTAAAAACCGAGCTTCAATTTGATACTATCGTTTCTGGAACTCCTCGCAATCTTACGGTCTCTTGAAATAAATGTTTTCGCATAAGTATCCTCAATGTAAGTCGTCCCCACTGGTATAAAATATGCTAACTTCGTCAACCGATCAACTATCACCCAAACTAAATTGTTTCCCCTTCTTCTATCTTGGTAATCATTCAATAAAGCTCATAGAAATAACTACCCACTTCCACTCTGGGATAGGTAAATGAAGTAGGGTCCATGTTGGCCTCTAATGTTCTGTCTTCACTTGCTGGTAGGTAGAGTTCTTAGTTACATACTCTGTAATCTCCCTAAGTATGTCGTTCTACCAAAATGTCCCTTCAAGTCTATGTACATTTTTGTTGAGTCTGGATGCATTGTATATCTGGTGCAATGGGCCTCATTAAATAATTCCTTTTTTTGTTATGCATAAGCTGACATCACTAATTAGACTGTCATCCGAAGTCCTACATCGACCCTAACGGTCCAAATCGACCTTAGGTTCTTTAGAAATCTAATCCTTCCGAGATTGAATTCAAGTGTCCTCCGACTGAGCTCTAGCCACTCTATTACTCCAAGATGGCTACAAATGGCATAACTCCCAAAAAAATATGCATTGGTCCCGCCAACCTTTGGCCTAAATTCAAACTGGTTAAGAGTATGAAGATCTTGACAAAACAGGTGCCTCAAAGGCGCACTCTGGTATCTACGCTTCATGCTCGAAACATCCGCTACAATGTTCACCCTTCTCGGATGGTACTGAATCACGAACTCATGATCCTTGATAAACTCAATCCATCATCGCTGTCTCTAGTTGAGTTCCTTCTGAGAGAAAAGGTACTTCGGACTCTGGTGATCTATGAATAACTTGACCTATACTCCATACAAGTAGTGTATCCAAGCCTTTAGCACGAATACTATCACTGCTAACTCTAAATCATGTGTGGGGTAGTGCTGCTCATGCACTCTCAACTGATGATATCGCCAAGGAATCTGACCTCAGAAATCCAAAATTCGCATTTGCTGAACTTAGCATATAACCGATGCTCACGTAAGGCCTGCACGGTTAAACATAGATGCTGCTCGTGCTCTCCTCCGATCTCGAATAGATAAGAATATTGTCGATAAATATAATCATGAATTAGTCCAAGTATGGACGAAAAACAAGGTTCATCAAATCCATGAATACCGCTATGCATTGGTCATCCCAAATGGCATGACAAGAACTCAAAAGACCCATTTCGAGTCAGAAAGGTGGTTTTTGGGAATATCCATCTCCCGAACTTACAAAATAACCAAAACGAAAATCAATCTTTGAGAAATGCTGCGCTCCCCGTAGTTGATCTAACAAGTCATAAATCCTATTTAATCTGGATAATGAACTTGTTCAACTCAAAAAAATCTATACAAAATCATAAGATACCGTCCTTCTTCACAAAGTTTCAAAGCAAAATCTAATCTAAGGCTCCCGCTTCTTATGGAATAAAAGAGGGGCAAAATATGGAGCCGTCGTAGGCTTAAATATATCTGGTCGATATGACTTCCGGAAATGCTTTCCTGAGCTTAACCAACTAAACTAAGGAGGGGTCGTCAGCCAAACCAACCCAGCTTTGGCTCCACCAGGCTCAAACTCGATCTTGTGGTAGACTGCCCTCCTAGGTAGGGCTGCACCAACAACGTAGCCGAGTATGAAGCTCTACTATTGGGGTTAGAAGTAGCTCTATCGCATAACATCAGATCGATCAGGGTAAGTGGAGACTCCCAGTTAGTGATCAACCAGATCACAAAGGAGTATCAGGTGATGGACCCTAAACTAAAGCCATACAAAGAAAAGGCCATTACACTGCTAGCAAAATTCGACTCTATGGGGATCGAGCATATTAGCAGAGATGCCAATACAATGGCACAGCTGGCTTCCAGTAGCGTTGGGCGACCGGGCCAGCCGAGCCCCTCTGAATTAGTTAAGGCTTTGATGACTCAATGTGCATCTTAGGGAAAGGAGAGCGAGGGGAAGAGGGGGCAGCCCTCGGGATCGGTGCTCCCCACGGAGAAAGACTTCGACAAATAAAACTCTAAAATAATAACTCATTTGTCTAAATCTGTAGCTCCCTCATCTCAACAGGTGCCGTACAATAGGGTGCTCGGGATATCGGTATTGTGCTCTACTACAACTCGATGCAGGACTCAACCTCTCTCACCAGAGGTAACCTAGGTATGTCCTAAAAGACGTCCTGATAAACTGAGACAACTCTAGTCTCGTACAAATCAGCACTCTGATCCCTCAGCATCACCTCCTCGACGTATGCCAGGAATGACTCCACATTTTGTTACCCTATGAGGTTGCTACTATCTATACAAACCCAATAAATGCTCACGAGCTGACTGTTTTAGTAAAATAGTCGATATTAACATGGTATGATAATAGCCAATTTATACCAAAACGACGTCGAAATCCGACATCCGCAACACGATCAGATCTATGAGAAACTCGGACTCATCTAGACTGATGACACATCTCCTACAGATACTTCTCTTATAGGGATACCTCTCCTAGAGGAGTAGAGACTGATAACGAAACACCTAAAGAACGTGCTACAAGCTGAAGCCTATCTACGAAGGCATGAAAGATAAAAGAAAGCAAAATTCCTGAGTAAAACAATGTCTGAGTTTGAAAGAAAAATCATGAAGAAAGCTCCGCTCGCACCATGATCACGTGGTACAGCTATATAGACTCTGCCGGTGATGAATAAATATATGAAACCATCTGTCCCTCAAGAAATCTCTTGGATAACATAAATATTATCTACTGACCCCTTAATCCTTGGAATAACAAGTAATACGTCTATTCTCTGTTGCACAACATGCACATGCACAAAAGTACCCAGCGGTCGACCGCCGCCCACCACGGTCGACCGCACAGAGAGCAGAATACTTCTGCTCACATGCACACTCGGCGGTCGGCCGTCACGGTCGGCCGCGTAGGAAACGGAAACTTCATGTTTCTGTTGCACGCCCAGCGGTCGACCGCGCAGGTACAGAAAACCTTCTGCAGGTTTTTCTGCTCTGAGAGTTTTGATTCAAAAACATTTATATGAAAATATTGAACACTAAAAATCCTACATAGATAATATTCCTCAGCATTTAACATTTCTAAAGCATATGAAATAAAATCTAATCACTATAGATAAAACGAAAACATTCTTGGATACGTGTAACATATCAAAACATATAAAAACAAAGATTTTTCATTTAAAACTCTTGTTAGGAATAAATTTCAGATCTAGATCTTCATTTATAAAATTTGTTGGTGGATTTTTATAAACCAAAACTTGATCTTTACATCATATACTATAGAGATTCAACTTTATACACAAAATAGCATTTTAGGCTCAAATAAACCATGTAAAAACTCAAATAAAAATCATTTAAAAAGTGGGTGAAGAGTTGGGTGAGATGAAACTCGCCTGAGGGGTGTTGATGAACTTCCAAAAATGTGTGAGAATGATCCCTCGATGCCAAACGCCACAAATCTCGCCTTCTCCTCGCTTTTCGCCTCATGAAACTCTCTCGATAACACAAGTTTAGGGCTAGGGTTTGAGAGAGAAGGAGAGGGGCTGCTAGAGTTTGGAACACATGAGAAAAGAAGTTTTTTTATATATAAACGTGTTTATATATGACAGCAAACCCGAAAAACTACATCCCAAAACCCGAAACTCGAAATTGGAAAACCCAGTCTGATTAGAAACATACTCTTCGGTATTTTGGCTGTAACTTTCACATCTGACCTCGGAATAAGGTGATTAAAGATTTGTTAGAAATCTGCTGAAGATACCTACAATTTTAGTCTTTTACATTTTTTCAGATTCTAACTTCATCAGTACGTAAAATATAAAAACTCATAACTGGTTATTATTCTCAGATTTCTCTTTTGGTCTTTGTGCATGTTTTGCACATTTGCACTTATATATATATTTACAAATATATATTAAATTGATCT
This sequence comes from Asparagus kiusianus, assembly GCA_022839385.1. NCBI lineage: Eukaryota > Viridiplantae > Streptophyta > Magnoliopsida > Asparagales > Asparagaceae > Asparagus > Asparagus kiusianus. Next base: position 584,458 of record BQKN01066053.1, read on the forward strand.
CAAATCAATTCTTATCATATTCAAACATCAAAAATATATTATTCTTCACCATATAATATATTTATCATAAAATATTCAAATTTTTTTGGGTTTTACATATTTGGACTGACATAAAACCATGCTTTACTTGAAAAGTACAGTGTTGTAAAAGAGAAAATATTAGAATAATGTTATACAAGAAAGGTGAATATTTAAAACCAATAAGGCAATATGATTGATTAAAAGTATGCTAAAACAATACAAAAGAGAATATAAAATTTGTTCTTAATCATTAATAGACTTCATAAAAATTATAAACTAATTATTAATGCTAACTCTAGTATACTTTTATATGATAAAAGCATCCACATAAGCATATAAATGTATTGAAAAGGTTCATCAAACTCCCTTCTAAAGATTCCTAATTTCACTCAAAACAATTAAATTATTCTATAAAACATTCAGAAAATAATATCTTTTATTCCTTCTATTTTTTTGAGCTAAGATCAATCCTTATTCACATTTATCTTTTTCCTAGGCAATTTTAGAATAATGTCTTCATCATCTACATCGATTGTGACATCAGGCTGAAGTTGTATTTTTTGCGCTGTTATCTTTCCTAGGCTCGTTATTCTTTTATCTTCTCGTTTAACTTTATAAAGAAGTCAAATATATTTCTAAATGTTCAACACAAACTTCTTGAAATATAGACTTTGGTTTTTTCCTAATTCAATGAGAATAAATTTTAATTTCAAATATATTAAATTATTTGTGTTCCTAATTTATTACTTAAATAAGATTAGGAACTACCTCTTTTTCCTCTATAATGAATTCTTCCGATATGGATTCAATATGGGTTTCTATTATATCGATAATGTTACATTTGCTCTATCCCTGTCATTTTTCACAAAAATCTAAACTAGATACATGAATTTTTCATTACCAATTTACCTTAGATTATAATATTAATATTTAATTTCAATAGTATATATTTGAAGAACAAAGTATGAAATTTATGAATACTTACTAATTTTTCTTATATCTTTCATGGAGAATTCTTATTTGATTGAGATAAAGTTGTTAAATTATTCTTCAATGGAACTCAATCGGTGCTTTTTTGATTAATTTCTGTCACTTTGTCATCTGCAATGGAAATAGATTGATTATTTTGAATGATATCTCTCAACATTCTAATAGTTTCTCCATATGTAATTCCTTGCATTACCCTATAAATATTATTAATATCAAATATTAATGTTTCTAAATTATAATCAATCGATGCTAAGCTATTATATTATAGTCTTTTATCATTTTTATGGATTTAAACATCTATCAATTAATGTTACTAATGTATTTTTGCTGCTCCAACTTATTAGTAAAATTGCATGCAGTTACTTTGATTTATATAGTAAAAATAATTTTAAAGCTATCTTTATTTTTAAATTTTTTATTTCTTAACCGAATATTTTTGATCAATTCTTGCTTTTGTTTACCAACAACAACTTATACTACTTTTAGATGCTAAAAAGGGTTAGTAAACCCTAAATTAAAAATTATACATATATACATACATACATATACACACTAGGTGAATTGCACGAGCAATGCACGTGGTATGAATTTTTAGATTTAGCTAAAATTGATAATTTACTTTAGCATTCCACTCTAATTTATTCATTGAATCATTTTAAGCTAATTTAGAGTTTATATACATGTTTAAATAAACATATGATAGCCTAGTGAAGGCCCAAAAGGAGCATCGCTTTTTTACAAATCTTATATCACTATTAAAAGGATAATTGTATACTAAGACTTAGTTATATTTTAACATGTAGCATTGATTCATTAATTTGCATTCAAGATTTTTCAGATTTTAATTTATTTTTCAGTGTACACAAGAATATAAATCAAAACAATTTATTACACTTATTTTTAAATGAATATTTTCTAGTAAATGAGGTATCAAATTGTTAATGTTAGTATGTAGAAAGATTCTTTAACTCGGTTCCAAACCTTTTCAGTGAAAATATAAATAAAAGTATAATTTTACAATTGATAGTTTTATTCCTCTTTATAATGATAGGAAAGGAATTGAAGCACGCATGCTCTGTATAATTTTATACAATATGACTAAAACCAAGAACAAGAACACCAGTTTTAAACACAACTCTGCATTATAATGTGCTTCTCAAGTTACCTCTACTCCATGTTCTAGTACAGTATCTTCAACAACATCACTTAGCATTTCAATGGACCGACAAAAGCCAAAGATGCATAGTCTTCTTTTAGTATCAAGACTCTGCACTAAAAATGACAATAAAATTTGTCAGCCAAATGCCATATTGTAGAGTAAAGAGAAAGATAAGTTAATAAGAATGTAATCACTCTTCTGAAAATACTGAAGTTTATCTGATGACTTCGATCCCCCTTTCCCCTTCTACAGTTTATCTGAAGACTTCAATCTCCCTTTTCCCTTCTACACAAACATTATAAGAGTAGGTATCTCCAACATAAAAGGAACGTTTGTAAAAAAAATATAAACTGTAAATAAATGATGCCAAAAGGGAGAAATTGGAAGAATTTTCTGAACTAAGTTGTTAGTCAATTTGACTATTTAACTACATCATAAAACCTTTTTACATTATTAAATTCATTTGTTTTAAGAAAATAAACAAATTAATTGAGAGAATGTGCTTCTTAAAAAATGTCACCTTTTATTTATATGAACTTGTGTGTATAAGTTTCCCTTCCTACAAGGATTCATTACCCTTTCTTCTTAGATGTAAAATATTAGCAAAAAGATTTCAAAAGAGATCTAATAGTAACACCAGAGTTAAATAAATTTTAAGATATTGAAAGAAAATTTTAGCATGTCAAAATAATTCCATTGAGAAAAAAACTGTCACGCCCCGCTTCCCAAAATACAGGGGAATCGAGACGCGAACAAGCCCGCGACGTATTACACTGAGAAGAGATAAGTGCTAGACCCCGTCTTCTCAATCTAATACGCTAAGCGTCTGGAGATAAAACAAAGCGAAGTCACAGGTCCCCGATCACAATAGCAAGAATATAAAGACAACTCAGAGTAAAATAATACATATCACAAATGAATATCATCCCAGACATAAAATAC
>BQKN01066053.1:617569-681383 GCA_022839385.1 Asparagus kiusianus
CATTGCCCACTTCTATTTTGATAAAGAATCAAAGTGATGATTTACCAGAAGATTATCTAATAAATGTAATTTTCCCATCTTTAGATGAGAGCTTCAAATCCATTGACTATATGAAAGATCGAGCTATCCTGGCAACAAAAAATGAATATGTCGACATGCTAAACGATAGAATCATAAAGCAATTCCCAGGTGAAAAAAAAAGAATTGTACAGCTTTGATGAAGCAGTTGATGACACTAATCATCACTACCAGCCAGAATTCCTAAACACGTTGCTACCAAATGGACTACCACCCCATAAGCTGGTATTAAAGAAACATTGTTATATTATTTTATTAAGGAACCTGGATCCGACTAATGGGCTATGCAACGGAACAAGAATGGTATATCAAGATTTTAATTGCAATATAATCCATGCTAAGATCACAATGGGCCAACATGCAGGGAAAGAAGTTTTCTTGCCAAGAATATCATTATCTCTAACAGAAGATGAAGGGTTCTCGTTCAAGTTCAAACGAAAGCAATTTCCAATACAGCTATGTTTTGCAATGACAATCAATAAATCACAAGGACAAACAGTTCCTCATGTAGGCATCTATCTACCTCAACACGTTTTCTCTCATAGACAGCTGTATGTTGCTTTATCACGAGGGACTTCAATGACAACAACCAAAGTCCTAATTATATCAGACGGATAATTTAAAGAATATGAAAGATACACAAAAAATATAGTATACAAGGAAGTCCTCCAGCCAACAAACATGAAATGAACTTCAAAGTCGCGATAGCTATTCTAAAGGTAATTAATTTATAAGAATAATTGCGTATGTTCATTCATGTTCATTCCTATAATTTATAATTTTCAATATTGTATAACTTTTTCCCTTTAACATTCACTTTTTAACCCTACTCAAACTATATTATCAGTTAAAAATATTCAAAACCTTATGAGGAACAAGAATTAATAAATTCATTTTCTAAGATATGTTATATTCTATAATATTGTTCAAAACTAACATGTATATTTTAATCTATTTAACAGAAAATATGATTATCGGTACTGAAGAACAAACTCAGCACATCCAAATAAGCCAGCTCAAGAAGTTTCAGAAAGAATGGACCATTCATGTTATCATACTTCGAAGTGCAAAGGCAACTTATAAAAATGCAAAAGGATCAGAGAAAGTACTAAAGTTAATTCTTGCTGACGCAAAGGTAAAATAAAATTATTTTTAATATTATATTGTTTGCCCAATGTTACATCTGATCATATGAATATTGCTAAATCTCATTTTATAATTGGTAAATTACATTAAAACACTGATAACTATCAGAATGGCTTTTTATGATGTTTCCCTGTTTACATATAATATATAGATTAGTATTAATTAATTATATTTTCCATGCATTGATCTCTGGTGTTAATAATATTTGTAGGGTAACAAAATACAAGTAGTAATGTACGGAGAGACTTTCGAAAAGTTTATAGATATGCTTTAAAAAAAATCAAATTATTTTCATTTCAAATGGAGAAGTGAAAGGAATAAGCCCAGCTTTTCCAAGTATCCACAAGTCACTTGAATTAGTACTAACAAAAGACGTATCGATCAAAGAAACACCAACAGGATTCCACTTGGAGAACATATTTAACAACTTTGTCCAATTTGAAGAAGCATTTTCCATGAAAGATGCAATAAATATTAGTAAGTACTTACAAACTTCTTACTTAAATCTTCAATACAAAATGAGTCATTAATCTACAGAATCATAATCTTTTTACCAAATCACTTGCAGATATTCTTGCAATAACAACTAATGTTAAGCCGGCGATCAACTATATTACAAGACATAACAAACCAGACACTAGGAGGGAAATCACGCTTATGGATATGAGGTATATTCATGTTACTTATTTCCAATGTCATAAGAGAAAAAAATATTAACGTTCTTTCTTTTTCATATGCAGTGGAATGCTAATGCTTGCAACTTTATTTGGAGATTTAGCTACAAATAAAAGATCAATTCTTGAAGCAGAAATCAAATATAAGCCTGTAATAGCATTATCAGATTTTAAAATCTCTATATATCAAGGTACATAAATTATTGCTGAAATTCTTATTAAAGATAGCTAAACATAAAATTACTCTTATAATTTTCTCATTTTTGCAGGGGATACAAGCATATCGTCGTAAACTATTTCAACATTATGTATCAACCCAAAAATAGAACTAGCTAGCGATTTAAGGGAATAGTAAGCAGAACAAGCATACTTTCATATAACCCAATAATAAAATATTATTATATTTTAATCTAATATGCAGGTTTCAATTGGAAGAATCTGCAAAAGCAAAAGGATCTTCATCGACGCTTTTTAAAAATGCCAAGAAAATTCATATTAGTGATATTATGCATAAGTCACAGAATTCAATACAGGTACAATATTATATACATATTCTTATCTACAAATTTAAATCTAACTAAACTTTGTTAATATACAGGCATAGTATTGCACATTTAAGGCAAAGATAACTACTATTTTAAATAGGCTCGAGCCATGGTTTTATGCTTGCAAAGGCTGTGACAAGAAGGTTGATAAAGATGTTAGTAAAGAGTGTCTAAATGACAAATGCCCCAAAATCATTGATGACCCAGTACCAAGGTTAAGTAATATATTTTTTTTAATGCCATGAACATATTAAAATACAATACTAATTGTCTTTAGAAATTAACAATGAAAAATACAGGTACTTAGTTAAGATTCTCGTGGAAAATGGCACGGATAATACAAGAGTAACACTCTTTGACACAGCAGAAACTCTTATTGGATGCAAAGCAGAAACATTCATTACAGAAAAGAAAGAGGTAATTCCTAACTCTATTCAAGTAGTAAATTAGAAAATAAATAAATTCATAAGTATTAATATAACATTTGTTCTCATTGCAACAGAAAAATAATCAGAGTCCGTATTTCCAAAAAAAAATTTGAACATCGGAAAAACATTCAAATTCCTGGTGAAGTTAGATGAAAAGATAAAAGATGAACGAGGCGAAGGCAATATAATAGCACAAGAAATTCAACTCCATCATGATATTACAATCGACATAGATGATGAAGATGCTACTCTAGAGTTGCCTAGAAAAAAGATAAAGGTGGAGAAAGATTGATTTTCGTTCAATTAGAAATCTTCAAGAACAATATTTTTTAATCATTTTATATATCAACTTATTTTTTTATTACAATTAGGAATTTTTATAAGGCATTTTCATGCAGAGTTATTAATAGTTTTGTATGCTTATGTGATTACTTACATCACATAAAATTACACTTTGATATTTAACTATTTTACTATATTTTATTATTGTCTATGGATAGCGCAGCATGTGATCAATCATTTATGATATAAAGGTGACCTCTTTAACCAATTGGCAAAGAATTATTGTTGTGATGAATTTGCTTGGGGTTGTCACAAACCTCAATATTCTTTGTTTTCAAAAAAAAACTTGGCTTACTAATTATTACTTGTTGAGATTGTTGCCATGTTGAATAAGGGACCAAATTTGATCAAGATTTACTTTCATACTTTAATTAAGTTCCTGTTAGGTGTTGGTGGTGGTGATCAATTAAAAATTCTTAGAACAAAAATAATTTATAAGTTTGTAGTAAATCAAACGATTATCTTAACTTTTTGAGTCAAAAAATATTTGAATAAACTTAAATTTTTGAAATATTTTCTACGTTAGTATAACTAAAATTCATAATAACAATTACAATATCCCAGATACTTATATTCATCCAAGTTTACCTTAAATTCCTTTACATTTATTTTTTATAATATTTAAATAAAATACTAATAAATCTTCTAATTCAATTATACATATTTGAACTCAAGATAAATCTCACTTATTTAAAGTAATAAAATAAATATAAAATAATACTTTTTTAATATTTAACCACGTGCATTGCACGTGCATAAAAAACTAGTAAATTAAAAAACGGAAGTACTACTATTGTTAAGCTCCACGGATTGCTAGATTCCTCTGCACTAATAATTAGCCAGGAGAGATTTTTCATGCAATTCCATATGCTTCCGTCCATGGCCAATAGAAGCTTAATTTTGATGATATATATCCCTCATAGTGAAGTAATTAATCAGTTCTCTCTCTATTGCTTAATTGGTTCCCTTGAATTAGGAAATACAAAGTCATCCCCAAAAAAACAAAAAACAAAAAGCCAAAAAAACAAAAAAAAAGGTCTTAATTAAGTTGCTTTCTTAGACCAAAATATCATCTTCTTCTTTACTAAATGATAAGTATATAACTATCTTCTGCATGTTGAAGTACTAGCAATCCAACCTTAAACAACTGCCTACGTACTTACTATAGCAAATGTTGCATGTAGAGCATTAAGAAGAAAACCAAAGTAATCTCATAAAGCAAAACGACTTTAACACCATTACTAATTCTGTAACAAACAAGATTATCACCTAAGCCTTATTATTATAAAGTCATGAAGTGGCCCATACGTCAATCTAACACACAAAGCGGCAAGGTAATTAATACGAAAAGCAAAGTGACAAATGTAGAAGCTAGCTACATCAGAATCAACACGGTGATTTTTTTGGTAATAAAGCACGAGTGACAGTGCTTATATATAATAATCAGCTCGAAATCATTAATTTTGAACAGCAGTAATTTTACGATCTGTTGGATAGAAACTTATGAAGTTATCGATCTGAATCACTACCAAAACCATGCGTCAAAAAAAGGGAAGATACGCAAGAATCGATACAGGTATCTTCTGTCATATAGCGTGAGTAGCAACAATTGCAATAATCGGTGATAGATCATCATTAACATAACAACATTGCATGTTGGATACAAATTACCAAACCACATGACAAACGAACAAGAATAAAAAAGACAAAAAATTGGTAGTGAAGTACAACTATCACCATTTATAATAATTTAGCAAGAAAATTATTTTGAACAAAAATAACATCTACAATCTGTTGGATGGAAATTCACAGAGCCTGAATCGTTGCCGAAGCTTGAGCGATCCAACAAGTCAAGCAAAAATCATTATGATGGTCTTTTATATCAAGGCATGAGTAGCACCGTTTGCATTAATGGGTGGGAGATTAATCTTACTACTAATCATTCTCAATTTATGAGGGACAAATTCAAGAACTTATCAATCTGAATTAGAGAATTCTCTCACATAACATGATCCACACCTATGTACATAGTGGACCAAGTTTGAACTCAACAGCCAAAATGAGTACCACATTTCTCTTCAAGTGAAGGATGGGTCCACATGTCACACACATAAATTTTTGATATTTATAGTACAATTATCATTTTCCAAACTAAAGTGGATCCTGATAAGATCCCAACCCAAATCCGAAACCCACTTTAGTTTTTCTGATCTTTTTACACAAAATCATCTTTAACAACTGATTATTACGGTGACCAAAAGCTGCTGACTTTTCCTCTCGCCCCTTCTCTCATGACGCTCCTTTCCTCTTTCTCTCTCTTCTTTTTTAACCCCGCTCTCTCTCTCTCTCTCCCCCTCCCTTTTTCCTCTCAGATTTAATATTTCCCTTTTTAGGAAAAACTTTAATTCCCATGTCACCTTCTCCTCTGATCTGAAACAATCCGCAGAATTCCCATCGGATGGCCTGCGTCTCTGAAATTAAGACCATGGCAGCAGATTTAATGTGCTAAAAAGGAGCAGCCTTGGCTGTCAAAATCCCAACTTTGCTGCAAAGTTTCAATCTTTAATTGATTTTTCTGTTTTTGTTAATAGATGGGTTGTTTCCCATGTTTTGGATCATCATCAGATAAGGAGAAGGAAGAAGGGAAGAAGGGTGATCTGAAAGATTTGAAGAAGGATAATTCTTCTACTCATCATGTGACTAGAGTTAGTTCAGGTAATTTTTTATTTTTTATTTTTTGTTTTTTGGGGGGGAATTAGTGGTTTTACTAGTGATTTATTAGATGACCAGTTTTGTATTTGCTTGATAATAATATTAATAATTGATATTATTTGGGAAAGAGTTGGTTCTATAGTGAGATTCAGAGTTGCAGACCTGGAGATTGTGGGATATGTCACGAGAATTTGGTCCTAGACAGGTGTCTGTTTGATGTGAGGACTGATTTTGCCCTTAAAACAGTTTGATATCTGGTGGATTTAGGACATAATGTTTTGTTTTGGATTTGTATGGATTTATTTTTTGCCTCATGGAATAATTGCCTCTTTATTTAACAACAGCCACTTTGTTGATTTTATGATGGTTATTAGGGAATAGCATGTATGTAGAATTTCTGAGATCTACTCTTTGGTATATTTTGTTAAAGATTATATATATATCTATCTGTATATATATATATATATATATATATATATATATATATATATATATATATATATATATGGATATATACCTTTCTAGGCATACTCCCCATATTGCTTATAGATCAAAATAGAGAACATTATTATAATTATTTTGTTAGAAAATGTTCAGAATTGCACAATATTTTATGACCATAGAATTCCATCTTGTGATGCTTCTATGTGTAAGCAGTAGAAGCATTAAGTTATATTATTAGTGTCTGAATGGCCTTTAAGCTCAAATGCACAAGTCAATTTTTACTCATTCACACAAGAAACTACGGATTGAATGCTTCAGTTATTTGATCTCTGTGTAGTTTGCAAATTAAGGATCAGTGTTATCAAGGATAGTTTATTCCTATTATTTTATTTGGCTTTCTTTTTAGATTGATTTCTTATTTGTTATTTTCATATGCTTGGTGTTGTAAGACAAATCAAAGTCACGTTCTGGTTCTGACTCTAAGAAGGATGCAGCGGTCATAAAAGATGGGAACTCTGCACATATTGCTGCACAAACGTTTACTTTTCGTGAACTTGCTGCTGCTACTAAAAACTTTAGACCAGAATGTCTTCTTGGTGAAGGGGGTTTTGGTCGTGTGTATAAAGGTCGCTTAGAAAATACGGGGCAGGTTAGTTAAGTCTCTGAAGTGATTTAATTTTAGGTAGACCAATTTTGTAGTTTTTCTACAAAAACTTATATCACACATTATAAATTTTCTATATATATTTACATTGTATATTGATAAGTAATAATTTTGCAGGTTGTTGCTGTGAAGCAACTTGATAGGAACGGTCTTCAAGGAAACAGAGAATTCCTTGTGGAGGTCCTTATGCTCAGTCTATTACATCACCCCAATCTAGTCAATTTGATTGGTTATTGTGCTGATGGAGATCAACGCCTTCTTGTGTATGAGTTCATGCCATTAGGATCCTTGGAGGATCACCTTCATGGTTAGGTTCTTATTTCTTTATGCTTATGATTACATTGAGCTGATTCCAAAATTTTGGCATTGTTGTCATTGTTTATGAATTATGATTATATTCTCCATATTTTCAATGTTAAGGAGATGGTCTGCCTAGAATTTGATGAGTATGAACTGCCAAGATGGATGTATGAAGGATATAGGTCTTAGCTTCCCTTGTTTCTTATTTCATGATTTTGACAAATTTTATATCATGGCACTATCCTGAAAACACCTTTGTTGTTGTATAGTGATTGGGCGTTGCATATGGACACAGTTATATAAAATGGTATAGATGTATGTGTGAAATCTAAATCTCCTTATTCATGGGCATAGTGTTTATTTTTTATGCATGTGAAAAATAAATATTCTCCTGACGTCCTTATATAAAATGTGATTATAAAAAGAGGAAATAAATGAAGAATCTCCACAGATACATCACAATACCAAATGCAATATAATTCTCCTGGTAGAACACAGTTCTCCTAAACAATGTCATTTAAACTTTTCTGGCAAAGATTTAATTCACATAACATAAAATAAATCAATTTTTAAGTCATGGTATCTTTGTTACTACTTGCAATAGGCATTTAATAATTGTACTTATTGAATACACACAAGAACAAAAATCCTGTAGCAACTGCCCAAGCTTTGTCCAACGTAAAATGAACTATTATGAAAGGCATTATAACATAAAATAGTGTATAAAGTTATAAAGTGATCTGATGAATAGTGTATAAAGTTACAATCTGATCCACATGAACAACTATCTTTTCAGTTTTCATAGTGCGTGTTCTTTTTCAAATGATAGTTATGTCACAACTAATCAACTAATCAGTCATCTGCAGTTTGATCTTGAAGTTGTAGAAGTGGCAATCAAGGGTTTCTTAAATAATATAATATAGATACTTAAATAATATATATATTAGAAGATGGGCTTGGCAATTTGGTGAGAGGGTTATATGGGTATTGTAGAGTGGATTAGGGGTATTCTAGGTATAAATGTTTTAACACTGCAATCCACTTTCATAATAGTATAAGATATAAGATAATAATTTATCAAGCAACATCACTTTTGGCTCTGGCTATTGAAATTAGGAAATATAAATCTAGTGAGAAGTAATGGACAAATGACAGGCTGGCAATCATGCAGTAGACTTTTGGGGAGGGGTTTTGAACCTACCCAGTTTTATTGTAAATGGATTTAAATATATTAGAAAGTTTTTGTTGGAGTTCAATGCGGAGTTAGATGACCTACATTAGATTTCGGAACAGTTTTGAGTAGGAAGAGATCGGTTTTACTATAGTTTGTGTTTGTTTAGAGCAGAAAATGGGAAAGGGAAGGGAAAATACATGACCAATATACCTCCCATCACTTAAATTTAACCCTTACACTTCCAATCCATCCATTTTAAGAGGGTTAAGGAAATGAGCAAATTCACTTCTTTTAAGCCCTCTCCTTCCTACCCTTCACTAATTAAAACCTTCCTAACCGCTTCCCTCCCCCAAGTCCCCTCTTTATAAAAGCTATCCAATCTCAACAGAAAGGTTGAAAGCATAACTATTGTTAGAATATAAAATAATAACCCTTAACCCTCATTGTAACACGGAGTTCTGGTGTGATAGTTAGAGGGACTTCAACATGATACGATAGCATTCTAAATTTAAATCCCACCGGTCACGAATTTAAAACGGATTTTCTAAAAATTGACACTGCTGTGAGTCTAGGTTTCGGTCTATAAAAAGGTCACTCGACCTATGGGGGCATGTTAGAATTTAGAGTAATAACCCTCAATTCTTACCACAATTTCAAAGTTTTGATGTAATAGTTAAATGGACTTTAACAACTGTCAACACTTGTAGGGGCAAACATATATTGTGGGGAGTGGGGTTGACTGCCCTGACCAACCTCGACAAGAAACAAAGTGTACGAAGGTGGAATTGGAAATTTTGTTGGTCTTGTTGTCAATGCGAGAAGAGGAAAACAGAAGGGAATTAGGGTTTCTATTTGGGTGCGAAGAAGACAACGTTGGAGTTGCGGAGGAGGCAAAATTGCAATTGTATCTTGAGTTTTTGTGATCTAATGTTGGCTCTTGTGATCTCGTTTGCGAGAAAGGGGAAAAAAGAGCGGAGCGAAGCCAGCTCTAGTGAGAAAATAAAAAAGACGAGGTCACTTGGATTGGATGAGTGATAGAAGGTTTGCTTTAGGTTTGTCGTGTAGATAATTTGAGGACTATTTTAAATGGAGGGCTCATATTAAATCAATGGAAAATAGTTTAAAAATAACAAGAAAATAAAGGTTCCATATTGCGGCGGGCTAATAAAAAATTCAAAAGAAACTTACAACCCAATTTAAAATTCTGTCTCTATTAAAATTCAAAATATAAATAACCTTCTAATTCTACTATAGTTTATATTCTAAAATAACTCTATCTTATATTGAAATTGAAATCAAACTCCTAAAATTAAACTTAAAACTAAGCTCTAAAATCTAATAAAAGAAAATTCAAGTGTAGAATTTCAATTTCTAACAACCATATTTACTATTATCTATATCACATAAATCTTCGAATCAACCCCTAAGAAACATACTTAGTATTAGGCCCAAAATATCAAATTCCTCTTAGGGATTAACTCTAACTCGATTTTTGAATGGGCTCCCGAGTCACAGCAGTATAGGTTCTTCATACCTATATTTGACAATATTATTAGCCGAAATAGATTGGATGACCCATAGTTGACCCATTCCTACAGTGTCATTTGGCATTGAGTTAAGTGAGGCTTAGGAGTGTTAACCCTTCATTTACCTACCAAATATAGAAGCTAGACACATGAAATACAATGAATTATCTGTCTTAATTTGCGAAACATGAAATACAAAATGGTTAAAATAACCCTTTCTGATGCGTTAAAAGAATTGATCCTCCAAAATGAGTGGTCTACTAAATGGTCATGAATAATCCTTCATTTATATTGAAAATAATAACAATCTTCTTCATCCAGACACTAAGAAAAGCTCAAAAACTAACACAAACGTTAGCTAATAAAACTTTAACTTATTTAACTCTTCTTTACTCTAAATAAGTTTAATTTCTTAACCCTCTAGTTAATACTTCATCCTTTAAATATGTGCATTCTAGGACCTTAAGATTGCATGTCAGGGCCCTAATTTCAAAGTCCAAGGAATTGGTGTTTGATCTAAACATGCTAATAATTATTACATTTAACAGCATTTGGCCATAAATGCACTATTGAAATACACCATATTGTATGAGAAAATTAACAACTACCCACAACAATTGATGTCTTTACTTCTACTTCAATCAATAAAAACGAATGGAATTTTCTCCCAACTTGACATGAAAATAAGTCAAGAAGCTCTGAAATCTTACTCTTACACATGAAGAACACCAATGAATTCTAAAGTATTGAAATCGAATCTCAACTTGAAGTGAAGTCATCCCACTAGTTGCATGCTTCAAGATTGTCTAAAGCTACCAACATCATTCAGAAAAGTAAACAAATCCCTTGTTCTCCCCTAAGATTGATGAGGATCGCCAATTCCACTTAAGGCAGCTATGAGACTTTGAAAAATATGATAAATAAACACATTGAGCTTACAATTCAATAGGTTGATGAATTTACATAATATATGCTTCATATATTCAAGGAGGGAAAAAAACTTCATATGACCTAATATTTCATAGTAACATGTCTAAAAAGACAAACAAATATTGATGGCCAATTATATATACATTGCATATCATATGGAAAAAAATATTAGTATTGCCATAATGAAAATAAAGTTATCAATTGTCAGTTAATACTCGTTTCCACCATAAAACATAATTAAATTGAACTTCATGTGTTAGCACATGTTTGTTCACCAAGATATAGAAAATTCTATCAATTATGCTGATATATGTGATGAACTATGGATAAAAACTATACAGAGCGGAGTACAAATCCACCAAATACCCATGAAAATTTCAGATATGGCTTGTCACCACTCCCTTCAAGTGCCTCTAGAATCCTTACATAGTAATTTAAAGGAAAGAAAAGCATCACCTTCTCTATTTGTGAGACGCTTTTTCCCCCTTGCATTCTTTCTTTTCTTGTTCTTCCCTGGAGGCTCCTGAGATGAAGTAGGTTTTATTCTTTTTATTAAACTCTATTAAAAATATGCCTGTAATGAACATGTTATTAAATTATAAGTTTTATTTGTTGCACGAAACTCCGTCTGATTTAATATGTATTTTTAATGATCCATAGTTTGGACGAGCACTAAAAGAATTCATATTCTGCTAAACTTATTATTAATAAAAGGGTATTTTTCTCAAAAAATAAAATAAAATAAAAAGGATATTTTCAATATATATCCCCAAATTGTAGGTATTTTGAAATTTACCCCCTAAATCATATTATTATAACTCTAAATCCCCCCCCCCCCCAACCCCCACCCCCACAAAAAAAAGAAAAAAAATCATTTTCTTGCCTTAAATTTACCCCCAACCTTTGAATTACATCCCTATATCCCCATTTTAGTTATTAAGGAAAAAACCAGCAAAATAGAATTATGCTTGACATTTTCTAAAAAAGCTTAACAATCTAATTTCTTTTTATAACATGTTGTATATGATTTTGTTTGCTGATTTTTTTCTTTAAAAATAATTAAAAGAGGAATGTAGAGGTAATTTTAACCAAAGATGGGGGTAATATTGAGGGAAGGAATAACAATTTGAGGGGCAAATTTAAAATTATAATATTTGGTGGATAAATTTAAATGATATGATTTATGGGGTATATATAAAAAATCCCTAAAAAAATGAGGACCGTTACACCAAGACCTATATTCGCAAGTTGGGCTCTGGTTAAACTAATAGGTTGAGTCAGGATTGTTAGGCTTAGGTTTGGGTGCAATGGTGCGTGGTTTCGTTAAGGGGAGGGTAATTCTTGACTTTACTTGTGTCAAATCTGCTTATATCTTTGGATTTTATTCATGTAGCTTGTTCTTGGGACTGATATATGCCATAGCCATCTCCTTGGACTTTTTGGTTGATAAAGAAAATGGCATTACTCAAGTGGCTTCATTGTTGTCGTAGTAGTGGAATCACATTCCAAATTCCTAATTGAAGAAACTCTGAGTAGCGGGATATTGCCATAAAAACATAAAGCAATAGCTAGTTAGAAGATATGGGAATGCACCTTGTTATTGCAGCACCTGGCATAGTGATGGAAAGCAGGGGAATATGCTTCTACTTCTTTATGTCCCTTCCTTTTTCGAAAAATAATTATCAGGTGTTACCATTAAACAAAATGTCTTATTTGAAAATGTCTGTTTTTAGCACCTTGCTTGTATCAGTCTTTGAGAGTTAATGAGGATATAGGATGATAATACTTTTTCCCCTAGCATTATTTTCATATAATTATGAGAAGAGAAATGAGTTTGTATAATTCACATAGTGCAGTGAAAACCTGTGAACATTATGGTTACTTGAGGCAATTGTTCATTGTGCCATTGTCACATTGATATAATGGTGCAATTGAGGCTTCTAATTATTCTTAGTAGCCTGTGCTTTACTTTTTTCAGTAACATAACTCACTAAGTTTCCTACTTTTTCAGACATTCCACCTGAAAAGAAACCACTTGATTGGAATACTCGGATGAAGATTGCAGCTGGTGCAGCTAAAGGGTTGGAATACCTTCACGATAAGGCAAACCCTCCAGTTATTTACAGAGATTTCAAATCATCAAACATTTTACTTGATGAAGAATTTCACCCGAAGCTTTCTGATTTTGGACTTGCAAAGCTTGGCCCTGTTGGTGACAAGACTCATGTCTCCACTCGTGTGATGGGGACTTATGGCTATTGTGCTCCTGAGTATGCTATGACTGGCCAACTTACACTCAAATCTGATGTTTATAGTTTTGGTGTGGTCTTCCTTGAGTTGATTACCGGGCGCAAAGCAATTGATAATACTCGGGCTGCTGGAGAGCAGAATCTCGTGGCATGGGTAGATAATTCTTCCCCTCCTATAACATTTTGGTTTGATTGTGGATAAACACCTGTATTATTGGCAAATTTAACTTACTGCCCTTGTATATTGTTTCAGAACCCCCTTGAAAAGTTCCATTGTTGCAGATAGACCCCCTGAGTGAAAACCCATTGTCGTAGATGGAACCCCCAAAAAGGCTCAAAAAAGTTACGCTCAGGGGGTCTCTCTGCAACAATAGTAGAACTACAGGGCTAGTAACTTCAATTTGGCGATAGTACAGGGGTCTATCCACACTTAACCTAGATATTTTTTATGCAGTTTGACTATGATAAAGCTTTTCATTTAGCTTTGCCTGGCATCTATGTTTCATAGCATTCCAAAAGCTTGCTGCTAGTTATCTTGTTTATTTCAATAGCTCTGGAATTCCATACTTCAATGCTCCCTTACAGGTTACTTCAAATATAATAAGGGATAGCTACCAAACTACACGATACACATGAAACTGGACAAGCAAATCCTTGCATTTTGGTTTGTATGACAAATGATCTATGCCTATATAATCGTGCATTTTGAAGACGCTATCTAAGCATCAAAAGGTCTCAAGAATGGTTCTTCAACAATACAACCAAAGTGACATCTTCATGGAGTTGGCCTTTTTCATTAATCATCATGATCTAAATATCTTAGAACAATTGTAGCTGAAAAACCATAATTATAACCAAATGATACATGGGTCAAAAGCAACCAGCATGCATGATTTTCATTTTTCAACCTTTTACAGCAGTTATATCAAGGTAAATGGAGTCGGTTGTCGAGTTTTATGTAATATAGTGCACTTTGATAGATGGGATTAGTGATTTCATGGAAACCAAGTGTCATTTTCACATAGGTAAAGCGGTTTGATTAGAATTGCTAAAACTCTCTCCTTGCTGGGAACACCTGTATTCTCTGAAATTCTCTTGGGATTTGTTTGATTGACGAAATTAGTTATAGTTGCAGCATTCACATTGATACAGTTTTTTTAATAATTTTTATACTCATTGAGATTGCATCATTTTCAATTGGTATCATCTGTTTGCTAACTATTTCCTTTGTATACCACTTTAGTGATAATGCTGTCTCTGTGTAATAGTAGTACTCAACATGCGTCCAACTGAACACTATGTCAAGAGTTTCACATATTTTCCCTTCATTCCTTAAATTCTCCTATGTAGTTCATGGAACGCAACTTTCAAATGCATTGTTCTGAATAAACATTGCATTTACAAATTTATCACCCAAAAATATTTGCTGGTAACATTCAAAAGCTCCTCTTTTTCTTTAACTGCAATGTGTAGGCTCGTCCTCTATTCAAGGACCGGAGAAAATTTGCAAAAATGGCAGACCCACTATTGCGAGGCCATTATCCAATGAGGGGCTTATACCAAGCTTTAGCCGTAGCGGCAATGTGTCTACAAGAACAAGCAACTACTCGCCCTCTAATAGGCGACGTTGTCACTGCTCTCTCTTATTTAGCTTCACAAACATACGATCCAAATGCGGTTAATAGTAGCAGAAGCCGTCCATCCACTCCAAGATTAAGAGAGGACCGAAAGGCCCATTTACCACACACGAACTCTCCGGACATTAGACAGAAAGACCCGTTCAAAGGAATGAACCTTGGTGCAGAAGTTGGTAGAGGAGATTCTGGTGGAGACTCGGGAAGGAAGTGGGATTTTGATGAATCAGACGCAATAAGCTCTTATCAAGATAGTCCAGTTCATGGAGGGAAAAGCAAGAGAAGCATGGGGCAGGATCATGCACGTGCACGTGCAGTTGCCGAGGCTAGGGTTTGGGGTGAGAACTGGAGGGAGAGAAAGAGAAGTGAGTTTGGTAGCTTTGATGGTACAAATGAGTAAGTTTTGAAGAGTTTTCGAGCATAATTTCTCATTATGTTACATTTTCTCGGTGTCCATGATTGTTCATCAGGATTCTTGAGTAGGGTATGTTCTAGAGTTCAGGTCTCAAGTTTCTTGAAATGAGTTTCTTGCAATTTGGGTGGGATGTTGTAGTATTGCATTTTCGAATGGGTGTAGATATAACCCATTGATATTCAGTGCAATAGGTTGTGCATCCTTCAGAGGTATGTGAATCTTGAGTACAAGAAAAAGAGGGGGGGGGGGGGGGGGCGCCCGGGGGCGGGGAGTTGTGTTATAGTTTTAGTATATATGATATTTCCTGGTGTTTATGCTTTTAAACTGTTGGATTCAGTCAATGAATGAATTTTCTGTTTTGTAATCTAAAATGTTCTTTGTCGATAAGTCGCCTTGTAGATTGTGATACTGCGACGAAAATTTTTTGGTTAGTAAAGATTGATAATTGGGTTTTCTGTAAGGTTGATGTCAATTTAGAAGATTGTATTTTGTTGTATTTGCATTGTTGGAGACGGTAATTTCCCTGGATTTTCTCTAGAAGTTGTAATTGTCTTTGATCCAAACAACTTACATAAAGCAGTTAAAGGCTCATTTGGTGTTGTATATGAGCTTTATAAAGGTGTTCAAAGAGTTCCAAGTTATTGCATTTTTGGTGTTCATAACCATATAAGAATTACATGCCACGACGAATGATATTGAACTATTTGGCAAATGGCGATGCTAAATTCGTCCCTAAAACTTTCGCAAGTTTAAGGTTTGAGTTTCAAAATTTTAATGGTTGAGGTTCAAGATGTGTTTTTCCAACTTAGAAGCTATCCCTGATAATACACTTCATACAGCTGTTTGTTACAAAAATACACTGTTTTGAGAAGAAGAGAAGAAGAGAGTAATGATCAAATAACAAGTCATTTTTAAAGAATGGCTCCTTCACAATTAAACTGAAACAAACAACTAATAATAAATAAGGACAACCCTCCCAAAACCATAAAGCTATAATCACTCAGATACAAGTGTAAATTTAAAAGCTGGTGGCATTTAAACGCACCAATTTTCCAATCAGCTACTGAGTTCTATTAGCTGATAACAGATATTACAACAATCAGTGAATTTAATCGATATCACCATTTACCCAATTAAGCAAACAGAAGATTACCCATAGTTCAATAAACCTTACAACAAAACACATAATTGAAAGCTAGTCCAAATAATACACTCAGGCCCCCTTCAACATCTCCTGGGTAGGTTTAAAATTTACCTTTGTTGTTTTCTACCTAGCACACAATACATCCAATGCGACGACGACGACAAAGCCTTTATCCCAAAATTTTGGGAGTGGCTTACATGAATCCTATTTTTTCATTCAAATTAATTTGAATTATTTTCTCCTACTGATCAATAACTGGAGGTGGAGCAATAGTTCGCGTGTTGTAGGAATGACAACCGCCACACTTATGCCCAATAATGTGGAATAAAACTTCAGTTGTACTGCTGCAGTCATTACATAGGATCCACACCTGCAGAAATTCAAGTAACATTTTGTATGTATGTCAAAGAGAATGAATAGAAAGAGTTTGACGAATGTAGAGGCAAACAAGATATGTTTCGTATTGTCTACAATATTCGCGATGAAAATTGACGGCACCCTGACCTTGTAGCGATAATCCAGAGGCATGACTGTCGCTCGTATCTGGGAAAAGGAATATAGAAGATGTTTATATTCACAGAGAGAAGATTTTTTCTACATTTATAGCTAGAAGAAAATTAAAATGTGCTCTGGACTTGAAGATCAATTAGTAAGTTAGATAAACATGCTTTTATGTCTCATGGCACATAAATGAGGGCCACCCAAT
The DNA here is from genome assembly GCA_022839385.1 of Asparagus kiusianus. NCBI lineage: Eukaryota > Viridiplantae > Streptophyta > Magnoliopsida > Asparagales > Asparagaceae > Asparagus > Asparagus kiusianus. Next base: position 634,681 of record BQKN01066053.1, read on the forward strand.
TCCAAGAAATCCTTTCAGTTGGATGTGCGTCTTCCAGATACTACAAGAGAATTTACCTCATTTTTTTTTGAACTTTTTCCGAGCTCTCGAGTATAAAGATATGATGCAACTTATAGTTCCTAAGAATACATTCTCTAAGTAAGACAGATGTGACCAAGGGCATACAATTGGGATGACAGAATAATTTTTCTAAGTTGACAAAATTGAACACCCAGAATAATATTTTAATAAATTTGGATCTTAAGATTGCAAGTATTAAGAGTACTTTGTCCCATTGCGAGCTGAATACATATTTTTCTATACAAGCATGTTCTTCCTTCTTAATATTTCTTTCTTGGCACCCTACACTCACTCGTGTCATCCTTGGAATGAAAAAATGATTGGCTTGTTTCACTTCAAATGGCCTACGAAAGTCTTTTCCTATAAATAGATTCTACATCCATAATCCATATAGAAGCATTTGAACTAGAATACCTGTTGACACCTATCACCTCTAATTTTGCCGATACTACTAGTTAGAAGCTTCAGTAGGCATATAGTTAAATATTTCACTACAACTTCCTGGTTGAATACAAAGACTAATTGTTTATGACAAGCTGTAATATCGCAAAGTGAAAGGTAATTACCTCCTCGTCAAGCTTTCTCCAATGTGTTGACATATCTACTACTGACTTCGAGCATATTGGACACGCGTATCTATTTGCAGAAGAAAGGAAACCAAAGATGAAGTTAAAGAGTATAAATTTTCCTTCTAAGAAAACAACGAGAAAGAAAATGGAAGGGTAACTTAGTAATAATATAGTTTATAGGGAGTGGAGCTTACTGAGCATGACTCAGCATATCTTCAAAACATTCAGCGTGTATTGTGTGCCCACATTTCAAAACACGTGTCTCGTTCAATGAATCAAAAAGATACTGCAGAAAAGCCTCTAACATTATAACATTTCAAATTTTAACATAGAATAACAAAAAATCATGATATGAAAATTTACTTCATAACAGATGGGGCAATGGTGTCTCATTGAATTTTCCACGCATAAATGCTTATCACGCAAACCAATTGAGTAGCAGGAACCTGTGGGATATGTTAACACTAAGGTCAGTTAGAAACAGAAAATTTCAACTGAACAAGATGACATCAATACGTGCAGATAATAAAAATTTGTAATCAAATTCATCTATTCCTTATCATGTACAATTCAGATTATTAGATAATTCATTTGAGCTGACCATTTCCTTGTTCTTTTCATTTAGAGAAACCACTTCCAATATGCATCAGCTATGGCTTGTTCGAGTGGACGTTAGCAAGCAGTTTCTATCTCTCGGTCATCAAACACAAATACCCTAACATAGAATCTTACTACAGAGAAATTCGTTAAGACATGTTTAATTTATTAAGTTCATAACAGCAGTAACAAATAACCACTATCAAATGTAATCAAAAAGTTGTCTAATCGCAAAAACAGCGGCCTTCCACTTAATTTATGAGCAAGAAAATAAAATGTGAATACTAATTCTTAGCCAACTTCCTGTCAACCATAAAACTTAGTGAAGAAAAACTATGCTAAAGTAACAAGCCTTGGATAAGCCCAAAATACCAGGCCCTGGAAGCCAGTGAAGAAAGTATTATTTGTAATATATTGAGCCGCGTCGACCTTTTAAAAGGATACCATGAAAAGGCCAGTAGGCTAAGTGGTGTACCAAAAATAATGTATAAAGAAGAGGAAAAGAAGTTAAACAGTCCAAAACTTGCAATGAGTTCTACAAAAAAGGAACTCTTGAACGAAAATAGAGTTCCAGTGATGAGTAGCAGATCCCAGAATACTACTTAGAAGATTGAGATGATTATATATACCAAACCAGATTCAACAATAGTGCCATTAGCATTTTCTGGCCCTATATAACGAGTCCTCCTCTGCCCCTAGATTCCTATGTAAAACCCGCAAAAAGAAGGCCAAGTATCATAGATGTGAAATGTGGACACGAAAATGTTACACTTGGGATAAATAGGAAATCCTTTTAAGCATTGGACAGTTTGCAAACAGATTAAGTTATTGTGAATAATAAATTGAGCCAATTTAGCCATGACAAATTAGATTTCTAACTTACAGGAAATATGAAGGGAATCAATACTCAGAAAACAAATGGCATGGATAATATACATGGAAAGTAAAAACCATAAATTACCTCAGTTGAGTACATAAGAAAATCTTCGGTGTAAGGGGATCATGTTAACTAGATTAAACCAAAGCATATCTAAAGCGGAACAGGAGAACAAGTATTAAACCATAATAATTAGCTCATCATATACCTAGTATTTGAATTCTTTAACATTCATTAGCCACGACAAGCTAACAATTGTGTCCAATGAAGTATGAAATGCTTTGCTCTGACAAAACAACAGCTAGAGTAATTGTAGCAAAAGACCGTAAGGCAAGTTGTCCACGCTACCAACAGATTCCAAACAAACACCCCAATAAGCTCATATTACTGTAAGTAAATACCTAGAGTCTGTCAAACAAGAGAAATCTATGTAAGGATGGTTTTACTTCCAAATTGTTGAGCTCGTGTTGTTTGATTTGTTATTGAGGGCTCGTAGAAGAAAATGGGATTATAACAAACTATAGCACGGTTATCTTTTATACTATAGAAGTTAAAAGGGTAAATTTCATAAAACTACCCTGAACTATATGGGGTTTTGCATAAGTACTGTAAATTATTTTTATTAGAGAAAACAACCACAGATTTTAAATCAGCAAGAGAATACAACATACTATTAGACAAATATATGATAATTTTATGATTATATTTGAAAGTCCACATTAATCATGTGAGAATAACGTAAAATTTATGGTAGTTAAGTGAGTTTATCTGAACCTTCGTGGTAAGTCCTGTAACAATTATGGTATTAAAGTCATAAAAACTTTTGATGGCATGTCATATTTTTTTGCTAACTTGAAAGTTTGTGGTGCTTTCCCTGATAAATATAATTTATGGTATTTTTTTAACAAAACTGTCTAAAAGTTCATGGTAGTATTATGAATTTTCCTAAAGTTAGAAATCTTCACTTGCTGTAAACCTTTAAACCCATATATCCTATAAAAATACGTACTTCCCTTCATTAATATTTCAAGACAATGTGCAACTATTAAAAAATAACAGAACTGGAAAATCAATTATAAATAGAAAGATAATTTAAGATCAAAAAAATGGTGCATACCACACTTTTTGCAATGAAAGAAATTCTCCCGCCCACCAACTCGACAAATCCCACAATCATCACAATGATACTGCCCCTTGTCAGTGTCATCGTCGAAAAATTTGCACGTATCACAGAAATACTCCCCCATTTTCACCCCACAGTTTGTACAAATTTTCCCTACCTAAAATCACCTCAAAGTACAAAACAATTCACAACAATTACTTAAAGAAAGAAAGAAAACAAAAAAAAACTAGCCAAAGATTTCAAATTCAAAGAATTTACCGGCTGCTCAGTATCACACACCAAGCAAATCACCTACAATATCATCAAAAGATAAAAACTTTAAACCACAGGGTATTGAGATATTGGTCCCCCAAATCTATTTATAAAATAAGTCTTAAAAAAAAAACCCACTAGTTACATCAAATGAAGAAATTTTCACTGTAGACCCAATCCCAAATTTAATCCCTAAAACCGACTCACTTTAAATTTATTTATGAGAATCGACTCACTTTGAGTTAATTGCGGTACTAATTAGTCGGAGTTGCCAACCCCGGCTAATTAGTAGCCTAATTACAAGCGGGGTCAGGGAGCAGAGAAGGTTTGCGGCTGCTAATTAGGCTACTAATTAGTCGGGGTTGGCAACCCCGACTAATTAGTACCGCAATTAACTCAAAGTGGGTCGATTCTCATAAATAACTTTAAAGTGGGTCGGTTTTAGGGATTAAATATGGGAATGTGTCTACAGTGAAAATTTCTTCTACATCAAATTAATCTATCTAGTTTATATATATTAGTGAGCTCAAATTAAAGTAACAACGGGCAGTATATTATTTTCCTTTTATTCCCATGCATTCAATAAAGAAATGATAAAAATAAAGAATTAAAAAAAAATAAGATTCAAGATTCAAAATTTAAGATCTCACCTTCTGAACATCATGACGACAGAGCTCGTGGCGATCAGTCTGCTCAATATCAAATCAACATCAGAAACAAGATCCAAACGAGAAATCAAACAACAACTTTTTCACCAGAAAATCAATAAAAAGGAAAAAAGAAAAAATTACAGTGGATTCGTTGTGGCAGTGTCGGCATCCGAAGATCTCGTTGCAGCAGGGAGCTCGGATCTTGCATCTCCTCCTATAGTGCTTGCACCTTAATCCAAAAAAATCACAAAAAAAATCACAAAAAATCATAAAAAACAAAAGATTGATTCTTTAGAACGAAATCGTACCCAAACTCCAGCTTTCCGAAATCGAGGCGAGAATTGGTGGTCGCCTCCATCGCCGGCGAGAGATGGAGGAGGGCAAGATTGAGGAGGGAGGGAGAGAGAAGCGGAGTATTTTAATTGAAGAGGGAGGGGGTCAAAGTTTCGATTTTGGGGGTTTTGAGGGTGTTTTTTGTAATTTTCTGGGGGAATAAAGAAATGGCAGTTGGGATTGGGACGCTATCCGAGAACGAGTAATAGGGCAACGCCGAGCTTCGGACCAATGAGTGGGCTTCTTTTGGACAGTTGGTGCATTAAATAATTTGGAAGATGCGGGAGATTTTTGTCTTTTGACAAAAAAGTGAAGCGGGTGCTTTCTTTTTTCTCTCTCTCTCTATTATTTATAATAATTTATAACTGTAATGTAATAGGAGAGAATACCACGTGTTCAAGTATCTTCAAATGTAGGTCTTGTTGATACTTCAGATCTACTTGCTTCTACACTACTAAATCATCTCTGATAATCTTAAATTATGTATTTTCATGTGTCCCCTAAATTATCGAATTAGTCTATTATCTATATTTTAAATCTATTTTTGGCCTCACATTGTCCTCTAAACTATTAAATATGTTTTCGACGTCTTTTGTGAACTATGAGCTTCAGTACAGGATTGGGATCCTCTCCTCATGAATAGTGCCACCTAATGTTTTCTAATGCATCCTCACCATCCATCTTTTAGGAAAGTACAAAAGCAAAGGTGGATCCCACAAGATGGATGGTGAGGATGCATTAGGAAATATTAGTTGGGACTATTCATGAGGAGAGGATCCCAATCCTTCAGTACATAGGTACCCTTTTTCACTTATTAATTTCCGAGTATTTTAATCAGTCAAACTTCTAACAATTACAACTAGTACTTCGGTCCACACTATGCGTGCATGACAAAAAATAGGGAAAAAAAATTAAGAAATATGATGTGAGCGTTTCTTTTAATATTGTCGAGTGCAATGATTACACTCAGATTCTTTTCATATATAAGGACATTTTAGGGATTTTAAAATGCTGCCTACGGTGATATACCTACAACTAGTCCAGACATACTTACCCAATTTTAAGTACCATAAGGGGCATAAACTAACTTATAGTTTGGTGGTCATGAAATTGGACCATGTAGGTTTATGGAGCGATGTAGTGACTTGGAAGTAACAACAATCTAGAGAGAGAGAGAGAGAGAGAGAGAGAGAGAGAGAGAGAGAGAGACCATAAGAGTTTGAAGTTGTGGAGTCTCGTCATCATCATCTTGTACAACAGCAGGCTATAAAAGACAACCTCCTGTATTCGTTTCTTTTGGAGCATGCTTTCCTTCTATCGACCGCTCCCCATCTCCGCCCATCATTAAACTGCCATGGATTTTCCGTGAAATTTTGTGCGGTGATTCAGTTAATGGAGCAGACTGGCATCTTTTTCCGCGCAGTTTATTGTTGACTTGTTGAGGGAGAGCAGCGGTCCCATGAACCACGGGAGAGAGTAGAGCCAAAGCAACAGCAGTCTTCTGCTACTTGTCTCGGCTGTCCCATGCCAGATTCAACTAAAACGCTAAAATAATTTGCTATCTTGATGCACTCTGTTTTAAACTAGACGAAATCTGTTTGCCAAAAAAAAAAAAAAATGATGACACATTTCCCCACTATCAATTCTCCACTGAAGAAATAGAGTAGTTGCGTGCATCATATCAGGAAACCGAATTCATATGAGGATGTATGACAATGGTTTACAAAATAACATATAAATGGATTACATGATTCTACTACAATTTTATTAGTTTGTTACCCTAAAACAGCATCCAGTCTCCCAACAAAAGGAAAGGGGAAAAAAAGGGATGAAATTTTAAATATACACGGCAACAAAGTTCCATCTACAGCCCACAACTTTATCAGAGCCAACCCTCCCAAAAAATAGAACAGAGAAGAAAAGAAAATTACAATTCTATCTTTCACCTCTCCATCAAAATCAACAAGTGTTGCCTCAAGATATATGAATTCTTGTTATATTATCTGACACGAGAACTGCTCTTATCTTTAGAGCGCAAGATCCCTGTATTTTGCTGCTTCTTTCGCTTTGGCTTGCCAACGGCTGAAGGGTCTATTAATGGACCGGACCAAGTGGCGACACCCTGTCCTTTTTGGTAAGGAAATACAGTGCTGAATGAAGAAGGATCGGGAGGATCAAAGGCGGGGTCCATGTGGTGTGATGAACCAAGAGGGTAGCCAAGAGCGCCGTCTTGGTGAGGGGGAGGGAATTTTTCACTCTTGCTCTTGGCGTTAGCATGCGTTATTAGACGCCTTCTCTGTTAATTTGAGAAAAAATAAATTAAATAAAAATTAATCACTCAAATATGTAGATTTGATGGAAGGTCCAAACGTGATCCTGTTACTTCCTAGGTGATTGCACGAAGGTCTAAACCTTCTATATTACTGAAAAGGTATAAACAAAGCAATAACTTTTTCCGAATGATATTTATCTGAGAACGAATAAACCTATAAGAATTTGCGCACAACCCATTTCCATTATGTTTGAATGATTTAGTGTGATATGGACATGCGGAAAATCTGTAATATACAAGAGCAGTTGTTCAACTAGTTGGTGAATATACAGCTTCAAGACCACACCTGAATTGTATGTGCATAAATACATACTTCGTATGCCAAGGCAACATCCAGTCCGATATGAAATGATCACAGCTTATACACATGACCTCTATGAAACTACATTTGCATCTTTATAAAACATAACTTTGTAAAAGTTCACTTATTTATAGATGCATTATATTAAATTAAATATGAAACAACATACAAGTGATGTATGGGCAGTTAATACAAGTACCACGCTTTGTTGAGCACGAATTTACCAGGCAAACTCTCACTGTCCACTCTTGCTCTGATACATCATATATAAAGTGAATATATGAAACTATAGTTATCCTAAAGGGTGTTCTGTTCCATTACGGGTGTTCTATTTAAAAGGCTTTGATCATATGGGAGTGTATCATGTATGATTGTTCAATACAATTGCCAGTAAAAATAGTTAGCTTAATAGAAGATTTAAAATGGTAACAAAGGAATAGGTGATGGCAGAATGGCATGGACTTACATCAATGTTGGCTTGGAGTTCTGCGTTAGCTTCAGGAGCAGGAACTGCCCGAGCAGCCCGATCACGTGTTCGCGTCTTCTTAGCTCCATCGCCACTGCCTCTCCCCGCAGCTCTCAACCTGCAATTGTAAATACATGATCTGTGTAAGCCACGAGTATATGCATGGGCATACATAATAAATTTAAATCACTTCCATTAGAAGTAATATAACAACCACACAGACAACACACCAAGATAAGAAAAAGGTTAGAAAAATAAATCCACATGTTCAGATTACAGTACCCAGAAACCAACTCAACATTCCCATTCTCATTCTTGGAAAAAAAAAACAATGTTCCCACAATTATCTTTGAATTCAGGGATGATTGTTTCCCTTCATGTGTCAGGAATCCAGATGAAATGTGGGCTCATAAGGAGTTTTGTCACAAAGTAATTCATCTATCAGAAGCCTTGTTTGTTTATCTGGATTTGAAGGTTAGGCGATAGCAAGCTACATATTAGTTCTCCACTCAAACCCCTTGTCAGAAGTTCTATCCAGATTAAAGGACTTATGTTGTAATATGTGGGTCCCATAATAATTTTTAAAAATTATAAAAATGTATAAAAATTGTAAATAGATAACTGGAAAAGTGGGATCTGATATTAATATATCATATTTTAAGCACAAAAATCTACCATCACTAAGATTACCAAATGCTAATATACAATATTTTAAATACAAGTAAATAATTAGTGGACCCAAAATCCACTTTTCAACTTTATCACTTGCTTTACCAACAAACAAGAATGCTTGGGATCTCTTTCCAAAACTAACTTTCCCTTGCACTGTTCTACAAACCAAACACAATTTAAAATATTGACTGCTGAAGATTTTCTGGATTTCTGACATGGTCATAAATCCAAAGTGGCCTTCTCGATTCAACAATCCAGTAGTGTTTTAAAATTGCTAAAGTAGCTATGCACCCAAGAGGACGCCTAGCACACTACAGAGCTTTCAAAAGCCTTTGAATGAAAGAATGCTTAAACTTCTACCAAAGCAACCGCATAGGCTGTTTTTCAAACATGCCATCCAATTTTCTTTAACCCTATTTTTGCTACAATGTTCTTCTGCATTCAAAAAGTATGGTCACAGAAAAACTTTGGTTTATTATATTAGCTTTGAATGTACATCAATATTGAACAATGAAAAATCAATTTCCTTAACAAATTAAATTGTTTTGAGTTCGCACAGTTAGCTCACAACTTAAATGCATGTTTCAAAATTAATAAAGTACTTCACTAAGGCATCAACATGTTATCGGTGGTTTCAAGACAATTAACTAATAACAGCTTTGTAAACTGAAGACCCTGGAACCTGATTAAAATGGTAATTAAATCTAGTAACTAGGTCACTAGTTAGACAAAAAAGAGGTAGCTAACTGGTAGTTCTTTAGTTAACATGAAGCATAGCAACAAGCCTATGCCTGAATTACCCTACTTCCTTTCACAAAAATAATTAGTGCTTGCCAGTTGCAGCTATCCAGTCGCTAGTTGTTTGCTGGTTGACGATATAATAGAAGTTAGAGAATGTAGTGCCAAGCACAAAAGGAAAAGGTCCCTATAAATGCTGCATCAATTATAAATTATTTATCTTTTAGAGCTCAATGTAACTAGTATGACTATACTCATGCTAGAGAGTGTCATCATGAGTTCAAACTTCCAAGAGAATTGGACCGGACATCCTTTTTAAGGAAAAACAACATTCTCATTTGATGTTATTATATATCTCATCCCCAGATAATGCACAGTTTTAAAGTATCTCCTTGCCTAGAAGCACTATGTAAAATTGGCTGGATTCAGAAAAGGCAAATTAGAAATAGTCAAGAGAAAATCCAGAAAAATCTGCCCCAATGAAAGAGATCAAAAAAATATGTATATCCAATAAATGAAAAAGATATGATCACAAACCTTCTAGCCTCTTCATCCCTTAGTTTAGCGTCCATCTCCTTGCTTGGAGGATATTGTGGAAGACTTGAAGGCTCACATGCATAAGGTGGAGTTGTAAAAAACTTCAAAAGCAAAAAAAGCACAGGTCATGAAAGTAGCATGTGCCTCTGGAATTGGATAGTTGAATATGAAGAGAACTAGATGCCAGAAAACAATATATTCAACATCATATATGAAACTGGCTCTTGTACAGCATTTGACGTTTCTCTGCATTCCTTTTATATAAACTATGGTACAGCAGAACCAGAGTGCCATGTTGGGTGAATATTATCACTGTTAATTGTAACTGCAAACGACAAAAATTATGGGTTCCCAAATATCTGATGCAGTTGTTTACTAGCATTACAGAAAATGTCCACCTTCAAATATTCTAGTCTAAAATATTTCATTTGTCCGAAAATTAGATCAGAAGAGAGAGCCATGAAAACTATACACACATCCAGAAAAATGTATTACTTTTCGTCCATCAACGCAAAGTAAAATAGAACTAAAAACAGAGTAATGAAACTTCATTGAAAAAACAGAGTAAAATAGAAATAAAAACCAAATGTTAACTGCACCAGAAAAACAAATATAGTATGTGAAACAAACATATATCAGTATAAGGTCAGTATTACCAGAGAACATAAAGCTTACTTCACTGTTTAATGCAGCAGTTGCAGTTTGACGTTCAGCTGGGTCAATAGCAAGAAGAGTTTCGATCAGTGGCAACGATGATGGTGGAAAGTCTTTGAAAGTCTCTGCTATACAACGTTTGTATGGTTGCTGAGGTTTAAATATGGTTGCATGGGGCAACTTCGACTTCTTCCAGTAGTCCTCCGAAGGGGAACCACATAGCTTAAAAATCTTGTGCAGCTGCTCAACCTACTGACAAGAACATGGTTACAGCTACTCGGTAGCAGTAATAGATGTAAGAGCTTTATGTCCTATATTGGTATAACATAAACATCATCAGCAAGCTACAAACACAGAATATAGCATACCAACAAAGCGGATTTCATTGTGAATATGTGATTACATACTAAGAGTTAAAGAGTTCCCATGGCACGTCTCTAAGGAAGACTTATAGTGAAATTGGAATCATTGAATCAAGATGTGTCCTTGTAACTGTTTGTAAAGTTGAAATCATCTGGTACTGCTTGCTTTACTGTGAAGTACCTCTATTAGACCCCAATTGTAAGGAAAAATATGTGTTTGATGAAAGTGAATGATCTCACATTAGTCGTACAACCATGTACTTAGTTTTTGCATCACACAGGTTGGAGATGTAAACCCCAAATATGAGTCAATTCCAGCCTTCAGCAATACCCACTGCAAAATGAAGCTAAGGACCAGAACACTTAGACCGTTCAATTCCACAGGTTGCGTGACCTAACTGATAAATATAAGAACATAATTGAATAATTTTACGTTTCACCTCTTCATATGACTAAATATTAAATTTTGGATTTGAAGTTGTATGTAAAATTATGAATTCTGCAAATGAGTTTTGACATAGTTAAGAGCAAAACGTAGATGCACGTGATAAAGGCATTAACAGGCACAATTTGCCCAAAACCACGTCAAGCATAAAATGCTGCCATGAAAACTGGTGAACTGATTCATATACACAAAGGATACACAGATAGATAGAACAAATACCCTCAGATAAGATGAGAGGTCAAAAAGGTTTCCCAGAGTAAATTAAGAGAAAAAAAAGTTGATAAAAATAAAAAAAGAAAGATGTGCAACAACTCACATAACTCATAAAAATTAAAAAAATTATAGATACAATTCATAATACCAATTTTACAAAGGGAATAACATGTATCTTCTAAACAGTTAACTCACAGCCCTCTAGAAAGAAGTGCTGAGATCCTGGAGAACATAGAATTTGGCAGGAAAGAAGTTACCCTGAGAACTACAAGATCAATAACCTTGTGATTACCTACCAAAATTAAGCCATCCAATATTTGACCATATAAGCATATGTGAAGTCTGTAAAAAAAATTAAACTAGCCAGTGGTTTACTGAATCAATTAAATGATAAGTACTTGAGTAAGAACATCTAGTTAAGAACCCATTAGATCAGGCAAACTTTACCGGTCGCTCAACTACATTGAAGCTTGCTGAACTTGGAAATCTTCATTTCAGATTCTTTTCAAAAGAACAATACACAAACTTCATGGATGCATCTTTTGTTATCACTGATGAGCTTTAAAAAGTCAAGACCCGTATTCTTTGATCTCAATTTATCAAATAATCAAAGCGAATATAAGTTTCACTTTGTAACTCATATGAACAAGCTTGAACGCATCGCAAGCAAGCTTAGCAAGCTTAGCCGAGCTGCTCATGATTCAGTATCGTACCAAAACCTTAGTTTCTACCTGCCATACAATCATTCATAAGTGACATCACACTTCAAAGACAAAGTATTCCTCCGATCCTTCAACCTCCCTTTACTTCTCTTACAACAATATGTTCGGGATCAGATCAGCTTACTCTTCATGGTACAAATGTGTGAGAGACCTTTCAGACACTCTCAGACACAAGTCCAGCACATCCAAGGGTCTCTATTTGGCAACAGATTGAAATCTAGTCCAGGTCTGAACCTGGCCTAGCTCTAATCTAAACTGGTTCTAGTTTGGACCAAACGGGAATGGTCCAAACTAGAACCAGTTTAAAGGCCAAATTTTGGCTTAAGAAAACAAGGCCAACTGTGGCCCAATACTTTGCCAGACACAAAAGCATTCAAAACTGGGCTAGGTTTGAACATGACCCAGTTTTGAAAGATTGCCAAATACAGCCTTAGTTTAGACTTTAAGTCCTAGATTTTCTTATCCGGACTCCGGAGCTATTCTAGCCTTATTTAATCATTTAAAATGCTTGATAGTTGATATGCCACCAATCCCATAAAATCTACATTATACATCATGGAATCTATACTCATCTCTATACTGCATCAACTTGATCAAAAGCACAACTATATAAGCCAATAACTTCATTGTAGCTAGTAAAGGCCTCTATAAGTGCAACTATATATCACAGCAACTCAATTAAAAAAACACAATGTCATCGACATTATAGCTTCATAACCTCTATGGGTCAATATCTTTACACTTTCTAGCACTTCCCTTCAGTTTTGAACTATGTACAGACTGAAATGAACCAAAATTATGCCCAACGAGTTTGAAGAATTGCATGTGCAGTGTAGGATATACGTCCAAGAAGTATATGACGAGTGTTCTAAATTAAAACATGTGTTTATATAATGGAAAACATATTTGAATAAGACTATGCAAATATCAAGGGAATGTCCACTAAGGTTTCAGTGTTGGCTAAGGGTACAATGTGGGTATGGCTCCAAATAGAAGTACCCATGCAATGTAGCCCTGAACAGAAATTTTCTCCTTCCTTACGTTATCTACAGGAGCAGGATGCGTTTTCAATAATGATCACACAATAAATCACAAGAGCATCCCACAGAACCCTTACTCCAAGAGCTTCATACCATATTTATAAGCATATGCATGCATCGAGCTCAGCAACAAGTAAACATAATATAACAAAGAAACAGTATTTATTCTAAAACAAATCAAGAAAAGCCTGTAGCTAACACTTGAATCTGGGATTCCCCCCTAACTACACCCAATCCTTCACCAGATGGTCAGGACTCAGGAGAGATCAATAGCTATTTGATTGAAAGCAGGCAGTCATGTCAAATAAAAACACTACCATCCAAGACGCAAAGCAAAGGAATGAAATTGCAGTCACCTCAGTTCGGCCAGGCATAATCGGTTTTCCGGCCAAAAGTTCTGCTAGAATACACCCTGCACTCCAAAGATCCACACCAACACCATAATCAGTGGCCCCTAAAAGAAGCTCAGGGGGTCGATACCAAAGTGTGACTACTCGACTAGTCATAGGTTGCTTGTGGTTCGGATCAAAGAATGAAGCCAACCCAAAATCTGCAATCTTAAGCATTCCACTATTATCGAGTAAAAGATTGGATCCCTTGATGTCGCGGTGCAGCACACCCCTGTTATGACAGTGCTCAAGACCCGACAACAACTGGTGCATATAACATTTGACCTGTTCAAGAAGCAATTTATAATCTTCATGCATATTACAGTTTCCTAGAAGAATAAAAATATGGTAGTTATAAACCTAACCTGAGGCTCAGTGAACTTGATTCCTGGGCTGGCTGCAAGACCAGCAAGATCATGCTCCATGTACTCAAACACTAAGTACAAGCTGCAAGACATTCTTGATGTGACCAATCCTTCCAATTTCACTACATTGGGATGATCCAACCGTCTCAATATGAGGATTTCTCGTGCCATAAACTTAACACTTTCTGGTTCCAAATTGTCAAACCGGACCTTCTTCAATGCCACAATTTTTCCTGTTAATGTATCCCTAGCCTTGTAAACGTTACTATAAGTGCCTTGCCCAATCTACACAGAAGAACCAAATCATTGTAGCAATAATACACTCACAAAAAATAAACAGAACTACACTAATCAGTTGTTTTGTTCTTTATCTATTAGTTATAAGTTCAATAAATCTAAACAAGCAAGACAATTCTATATATCATCATGTAATAATCTTTGGAGATTGGATCTTATTAACTCATCCAAATACTTGCACTCAAATGAAAATAATTGATACCTCTCTATAGGCAGGGCATGACAAGAAGTAGCGCTGGTTTACAAGTGCACCTAGAGCTAGTTCAGATCGCTTCAGTTTGTCAGGAAACCATAATAATTGTACTAATTGATTTTCCAGAAGGAACCATACGAGTCCACAAGCATTAGTTTAATAATTTAAATTATAAATTCCTAAATCCAACAAATTTGATATTTCTACTAAGATAGATTTGGGATACACCGATACAGTGAGTCACATTTTCTAATGACTCTACTAAGATAGATTTGGGATACACCGATACAGTGACTCGTGTTTTCTAATGATGAAGTCATCCTGTTTTAGTCCAACATCTTTTGAGGCTAAGATTTAGCCAAACAATTGTTAAAGTTTCCACAGGAGACACAAATTAAGATGTCCCAACGATGACCAATTAGCAGGTAAGAAAACTGCGTAAACATCACAGACCTAAAATTCTAAATAGTCCTTTTCTTTCCAAAAACTTATATCTATATTCCATGTGATAATGCTAACTTTCTAATAAACATTGTTTTCTGAATTTAGTTTCAAAAACTTCTATGCCTTATTGCATAACCAAGAAACTGTAAGAGATGCGAATTTCATTTACGTTTTCACAGCAACAAGCAGAAGGAACAAAGACCATAGTTGTTTTTTTATAGTCCAGATACTATTTTAAAATAGTATGAATCCGCCCAATTATACCATGTTTGTTTTTTATCCGGTCCGAACTAATTTTAAGGAAGGATTGAGTAATACCTGAAAAGGGGACTATTTTAAACCCACCCCACCCCTACCTTTACATTCCAATATTATTCATCTATGGGGTAATAAGATTTTGGGACAAATTTGCTCATATTCTTTTTTCTTTTTGTTCCCGAGATCTATCCTTCTCCCGATCGCTTTATTTTTTTATTCATGCTTTTCTTTTCCGCAAGCACTATAAAAGAATGCGTAATGGAGAAGCTTATTATAACTCAACATTTAAGAACAAAATGCTTCCTGTCAGACGTTAATTCGATGCATCATCTATAATTATCACAGCAATGATATGTTTTGTCTATGGCCCTGCTTATTAGTTTTCGCGCCTAATAGCTGCTACTATTGCATGACCAAAGTCACTTGAGTAAGTTCAAATTCAAACCAATATACAATGTGGCATTTATCATATTTATTCTATTTCATAATTCATATGATTTAATCTATATTAATGGTGTAAGTTAGTAAGAAATGTCTTATGGGTTGCTTCTTATTTCTACATCCATGTATATACCATGTATCATTTTCTTCTGATGATTAGAGGTTATTTCTTTGCATTATCCATGGAACTGAGTTTAAGCCCTCAATTTCTCCCCAAATTAGAGTGAAGTATCTAATTCTCTTGTCACAGTGTAGCTTTTTAGGGGGTGATTTTTACTATGTAAATTTTTTTATGATTGTGTTTTTTTTAATAAATACATGTTTACTGTATCATGACAGGTATAGAATTGTATCTATTTTTTAGACGATTTCATGGAAATTTTTTGTTGTGCAGACGCATTTGTACAATAGTAGTTGATTGGAGGACAAAGCATCATTCTGGTTATATTAGTACAAATGGTCATAGATAATCCCCCTAAAAACAAACATTAATTTAGATTATTTTAAGTTAGTCCGAAAGTTAGTCCATGTAAAAACAAATATGGGATTGGACCAAAGCAATCCCTAGATAACACAGTCCCAGAACTATAGTCCGGGACTTATAGTAGCAGTGCTAGGATAAAAAACAAATATGGCGTAAGATAGTTAAATTTTCAGTTTCCTAATTTACCATTCATCGGACACCACCTCCTGAAATCATAGACTCCCATCTTCTTCTTTTCCTTTAAAAGCTACGAAATAAGAAAATAACATGACACGTATATATAGCACAGCATCAAGATTTCAAGTTCCCTTGATTTAGCTTCTCAAATCACTAATTTTAGCTCTTGGAGAGTATATTTCCTTGGAATCAACAAAGTATACTACATAAGACTTCTTTGACTTTTTAAATCAGTAGAAGACAGATCGAAAGGCAAAAGACTTGAAAGACCAACTTCCTGAATTTAAATTTTTTATATTATAAACGGGCAATCCATTCATATCCCAAGCACAAACTTCTAAAATCACATGCTTTCAATTTTCCCACTGGTGATAGAAGTAACAGATAAATGCTAACTATACGAAAATAATTTAAGAAAAATTGCTCTAATCACCATAGCAAATCAACGGTTCCAACTCTAATATCTACCCATTTCCAAATCAAGAAAATACTACCCAAAGCATAATGCCATACGATAAAGAGCTTTTCAAATAAAGAAATTAATCGAAAGCACAGTGTTGTAAAAAGCAGCCTAGCAGTGTTCTAAAAAGCGCAGAGCCTTGGCCACCTAGATTTGGCCTGAGCGGCTAGTCTAGGCGTCCGCTCCGCCTAGGCGGCGCTTAGGTCTGCCTAGCTTTTTGAACAAAAAAAAAGAAAGAAAAACCTAATTTTAAACTAAAACCCAGCCCAAACCTGAATCTATTACTAACTCTTAACCTAACCCTATCTCTCTCCCTCTCTCTCACGTATTCCCGCAGCCTCCTCTTCTCAATCTCCCCCAGCCTCCTCCTCTCCCGTCGCCTCCTCCTCTCCTACCGCCTCCTCGCCCCCTACCTCCTCCTCTCCCGCTACCTCCTCATCCTCTTCGCCGCCACCTCTTCATCGCTCCCGCCACCTCTTCACTAGCTCCTCTTCTTCGCCACTGCTTTCTTCTCGAGCTGATCACTATACTTCCTCCTTGAGCCACCTCGGCTCCTCTTGTTCGCCGCCTCTTCCTCTTCATCGCCAGCCATCCTCTTCTCTTTTCAAGGTAAAATTTTTTATCTTTTTTTCATTATGATTATCTGATTATGTTGGACATGGTGATGTTTCTTAGTATTAGGTTACTATTTAGCTATTTAGAATTTATGCATGGTTGATTATGGATCTAATATTATTATTTATGTTTTTTTACAATTTTATATGAAATTAATATATTTTTTATGAATTATTATAATTAAATAAATTTAAAAACAGGCAAATGCCTAGGCACCGCCTAGGCGTACGCCTAGGAGCTACGCCCCGGTTCAAACGCCTAGTCCGCCTACCGCCTTCTGTAACATTGCGAAAATATAATGCCAAACGATATAGAGTCTAGCCTATATGAAAAAGGCTCTCTCCTTTTTTTTTATTTTTCTAAATGAGGTTAGAAGTAGCTGGTTATGAAATCATTATGAAAGGTATAATGCCAAACGATAAAAAGTCTAGCCTAGATGATAAAGACTCTTTTTTTATATATGATAAAGACTCTCACCATGGTTGAACTGCACATAATGCAAATTGTCCAAAACAAATTCAACTCAAATTCCGATATTTAATATTGTAATCAATGATTTTTTAAACTAGGTATGCAATCAATCCATAACCAAAAGTAACAGATCGTTTGATTTTAATTTAACTTTTTCAAAAATGACAAAAAGGCGAAACAATATACTTGCACACACAAAAATCACAAATTTCTTTCTACATCAGAGCTGAGCTCAAGGTTCAATATCTTCTTTTTAGGGTTCCTTTCAGCAGGCGATAACCATCTAAAATCATCTCTTAAATGTTAAACAAAACAGAGTCTAAGCTCTGCATTTTACTGAAATTTGCACTTTAGATACCCTAATTCCTTCTGAATCAAGAAACCACAACAAGAAACAAACTTTCTATTTAGATCGAAAAAGAAAAACGATCGCCGATGTGTTACCTTATCGATCTTCTCAAAAGAATCAGCTCGCCGAGGGGTCCACCCCTTAATAGCCTCACCGGCGACCGCTGACAGCCACGCCGGCCACCCCGTCGCAGTCTGCTCCCCTCTCACGTGCCCCGGTATATTCCCCCCTGGCCTCGCCGCCCTCCGCCTTCTCGGCTTCTCCGCCGCCTTCACCTCCGTCGTCTCCGCCGCCGACGCCTCGTCCACAACGGCCACCGCATCCGCCACGTCACCTCCGGCCTCGATCTTCGCCACTGAAGTATGAGATCTCCGGCTGGACGCCATGTGGCGATCGCTTCGCCCCTCGCGGGGCGGTGACGCGGGGGCGTCGCCACCCCCGCCTCCGTCGCCTTTGCCGAGGACGCACCCCATCGAGATCCCCGATTAGGTCGCCGCGCGCGACGATTGCATCGGCGCCGAAACCCTAGATTCTGTTAGGGTTTTGTTCGCTGTCGCTGTCGCTGTGTTGCTGATCTCGGCGTTAAGTTGGTCCGCAGGCAGAGCAGGAGAGTATTTGACTGGATAGAGCGAGAGTCAAAGGACTTTGGAGGAGTCTGAGACTGGAACAGGACTCTGAAGGTATTCTGGTATTTGATTGCTCATTGGATGATCTGGATTTTTGAGATCTGATTTATTTCTTACATATATAACACTTGGGAAAAATGTTTTAAGGCCCCCAAAAAAGAAAGGGGATGTGACCCAGCCCCCTATATTATTTCCCTTATGTTTCAGCCCTTTCACATTCTCCCAGAAAAATTTTTCCCGAAATTACCCTTCCCCTCTTCTTCTTCTTCTTCTCCTCTGCCTCCTCTCCCCTCTCTTCTTCTTCTTCTTCTCCTCATCTTCTTCTTCTCCAGACCCTTGCCCACACCCCCCACCCGTCCTCCCTACCCCCTCCCCGGGCCCCCTCCCCGACCTCCCCCGCCTCCTCCGTCAATATCCCTCTGCTTAATCGATTTGGGAAGACCTTCGATTGGTCTTTGAAGCCCAACCTGATGGGGATTGCTTGCACACAAGGTACAATCTTTATTAATTGAGCTTGAGTTGGAGTTTTTGAATTTGACTGAGTTTTTAAGTTCATTGTATTGGATTTTGGGCTTCCATGTTCAATTTGTGATTAAATTGAGTGTTTTGATGTTGAATTATGTCAACGTATTGAGGATTTGATGTGGATCTGTTCTTTATCTTGATTTCTTGCAAGCAGATGCCTGATGAGATTTCTTGCACACAAGGTGTTTGATATAATGCATTGGTGAGAAGAAATGGTTTTATTAGAGAGAATGACTCAATCTCAGGTGTGTGTTATAATTTGATGGAATTAAACAAGATTTGAGACTGATGAAAAAAATCTATGCAGGTGAAAACCCAGAGATGATTAGTTGTTCAGAATAATAGTTTTGATTTGTCTTAGTGAGTGCATTCTGTGGTGAGAGAGGAATGGACAGTTAAAATTTTTGATAAGGGAATGCTCTATGAAGGAGTGCCTGAAGATAGAATGGTGAAGCTTCTTCAGATTGCATTAAAGTGCATATACAAATCTGCCGATGCTCGACCAACTATGAGTCAAGTTGCCGAGATGATACATTCATTGAAGGAAGAAGATGATAGATCTGTTGTGTCTGAAATTGATTCAAGAGATGCTTAAAAATTGGGGAGTTTGTTTTTATAATGTCCTGGAATTTATGTATATGTTCTGTTTGACTATTATCATTTGCTAGTGTATATGTGTTGGTCACATATGAGGAGGTGGAAAACATTGTTTATTTGTTACACTGATGACATATGTGATATTAGTCCAAATGGTGCTTTCAAGCTCAAATTTAATAAATGAGGATGTCTATTTCTTGTTGATTTCTTTTTTCATGGTATCCTTGACATTAAAAATTAAATAGATTCTTGTCACATATTTTTGTTAATGGACTGTGGTAGAGACACTAATTGCATTATTTCAAATAATGATGGGTCATCTCCGTGTTGCCAGTCCAAATGGCACTTTCAAGTTGAAATTTGACAAAACCTAGCACTGATTTGCATGAAGTGTGTACTCATAACACGTTAAGTTTCAACTAATCATGTTAACGTTCATCATAACATGCTAACTTTCAGCTGAACATGTTAACTTTCATCATAATATGTTAACATTTCCTATTACATGTTAACTTTCATCATAATATATTAAATTGAAGCTATAATAGTTACATGTTAAGATTATTGAGTTCTTGTATATCTTTGGCAGAAAAACTAGCAGAAAAACAAAAGGGAAAAATAAAAACAGGAGAAAGAAAGGGGAAAATGTTAACTATAATAGTTCTATGTTGACTTTTAGAAGAACGTGTTAACTTTCATCCTAGTATGTTAACTTTTCATATTGAATGTTAACTTTTGCTGCTTTATGTTAACTTTCATTCAAACCTGTTAACTTTCACTGCTTTATTTTCGTAGAAACGTTTAAAAAAAGCTATGAATGTAATTGGTGATTGGTGTGGATTGCTTATTAGTACAATACTTTTAGTAGAGCAATGTAGGTTGTCAAGACTTGTGTAGCACATTGTATTATATTTTTATAATATCTAAGATTGTAAGTCTAATCATATCGTTTATTCAAGCAATATCAGCTGTAAGAATGTAAAAAAATTTATTATAGTGAACATTAACATGTTTGAAAGTTAACATGTTATGATGAATGTTAACATGCATGTTCAGTTAAAAATTAACATATTATGGTAAAAGTTAACATGTAATAGTGAATGTTAACATATTATGCTGAAATTTAACATGTTCAACTAAAAGTTAACATGTTACGAAGAGAACTAACATATAATGATGAAAGTTAATATGATTTATGAAGAAAGTTAACATGTTATTATGAAAGTTAACATGTAACAGTGAAAGTTAACATATTATGATGAACATTAACATGTTCAGCTGAAAGTTAACATGTTACGATAAGAGTTAACATATAATGATAAAAGTTAACATAATTTATGAAGAAAGTTAACATATAATGAGATTTAATAGTGTATTGTAACTTGAAGATTATATACATGATTTGTATATATTATGTACACAATAACCTCAAGATTATGTACATATTATGTATCATAATATTCAGGTTTTGATAAACATAATTTATATATAATCTTCAGTTTATTATGCACATCAAGTTCTATTTGAAAGAAGTTGTACATATTCACATGACAACCACAATATATTTCACATACAATCGTAACAAATTACACCAAAATTGATCACTAAATAGACACAATACATTTTATTAAATTTTGATCTAAGTACAACCAAACCATAAGAACACATAGTATAATCAACTAAATAATGAAACATAACACGTTACAAGCAATTCTGGATGCAACATAAGGATCATCAGTACAACAATCTTAGAATTGAGTAGTACACGACCATCTTCCCTCTCTTAAACCCGTTCCCCCCGCTTCCCAAGTTACTAGCAACCGCGACGGCGGCGGAGGAGTACACGACCTTCTCACCCTCCCGAACCCCCGACGCACCCCTCCCCCTGGACTTCCGCCAGAAGTAGCAGAACAGAAGCCCCGACACCACCAGCAGCGCCGCGAAGTCACCGAGAACGATCGCCACCACCGCGGCCCTGCTCATCCCGCCTCCGCCGGAGGAGGAACCCCGGCTCTCCCCCGCCCCCCCCACGGCCACCTCCGGCTTGTCGCCAGGCGTGGACGAGACGACCGCGGGAGCATCGTCTGAAGCCACGTCCTTGCAGGTGGGCAGGGGAGGAGGTCCGTAGAGCGAGGGGTTGTCGAGAAAGGAGGAAGCCGGGAATGAGGAAAGGGAGGGCGGGACGACGTCGGATAAGAGATTGGAGGAGACGTTGAGGTCCTGGAGACTGCGGGGGAGCGTGAGGCCGGAGATGGTGCCGGTGAGCCTGTTGGAGTCGAGACGGAGGGTGAGGAGGCGGGTGAGGTTGCTGAGGGAGATGACGGGGCCGGAGAGGTTGTTGTGGGAGAGATCGAGACGGGAGAGGCGGGAGAGGGAGGCCAGAGAAGGGGGGAGTTGGCCTGTGAGGCTGTTGTGGGAGAGGAAGAGGAGGCGGAGGGAGGAGAGAGGGGAGAGATCAGGGAGACGGCCGGAGAGGGAGTTGGATTTGAGTCTGAGGATGCGGAGGGAGGTGAGGGGAGAGAGGAGGGGCAGGGTGGCCCCCGCGAGGGAGAGGTTTTTGAGGACGAGGCGGGTGATGCGATGGGGGGGGGGGGGGCGAGGGGAGCAGGAGACGCTCAGCCAGTTTGTGCAGGGGTCGGTGGCGGGCGACCAGGAGATGAGAGAGTTGAGCGGGTCGGAGGCATTCTTGAAGTTGAGGAGAGCTTTGGCGTCCGAATCTAAGGAGGATGAGGAGGCTACAGGGAGATGCTGGTGGAGGAGGAGGAGGAGGAGGAGGATAAGGGAGAGCAAGTGTATTTGCATTTTTGGAGGAGGAGAAGAAGAAGAAGAGAGGGGAGAGGAGGCAGAGGAGAAGAAGAAGAAGAAGAGGGGAAGGGTAATTTCGGAAAAAAAATTTCTGGGAGAGTGTGAAAGGGCTGAAACATAAGGGAAATAATATGGGGGGCTGGGTCACATCCCCTTTCTTTTTTGAGGGCCTTAAAACATTTTTCCCATAACACTTTCATACCAAGATTAGTTAAATGAAAGAACTTGTTTATTTTAGTAGAGATTAGTTTACTAATAACAATAATATAATATTTGATCCGATTTGGATTATTGAAAATTTATATCGTTGAACATGATGTAACACGCATGGACCTTTTTCATGAGATGAGGTACTACGCATGAACCTTAATTATGAAATTGTCAAGTGTTGATTTTGTTAACATAAGATGCGTGGTTAAAATACCCCAAACTAATTTAAGAAGTTATCTTTGTTGAGATCATGCAATTCAATTTAACATAAGATGCATGGTTAAAATACTCCAAACTAATTTAATAAGTTATCTTTGTTAAGATTATGCAATTCAATTTATATTCTGACATACTTTTGTTTTAAATGTGCTTTAGAAATTTGTGGCTAGCAAATTTTAAACTTGGATTGTTTTGATATAGTGTCACACAAGACCAAAATTTTGAATTCATAATAGGAGTCTGGGTCATAACTTCATACTCTTACATATACAACAAGAAACACATATGGTTGTGTATCATGATACCTAGTTATAATAAGAAAAGATCATAATCTAATGTTTGTCCTTATTTGGCTTTAACCTTTTAACATCATCGGAAGGGGAGGGTGTTTGGTTCCCTAATGGAAAATAATAGGATTAAGAAAATGGTGTTTTTGTATGGAATCCTTTCTCATCTACAAAAATTTTAAGGATAATTTTTTGTTATCATTGAATGCTTTGAAATCCTTTTTTTTTTTGTCTTTCTATGTTTGTTTCACAACATAAAAATATAGAATCCAACTTTATAGAAATCCTTCAATTCATATTTTTTTTGTTTGGTTTGGAATGAGAAACTCTTGGGATAAATGGATGACAACACCATAGATAAACTTATCACTCATTAGTGGACAAAAATTTGAATAAGTAAGAAGTTGGGGTAATCTTACCCGTTTGTAAAAATTCAAAACCGAAAAAATCATGACTCCAACGGCTAGTTCCAATGCATTGGAGGCTATAAATGTGGATTGAGGGCTCATGGTGCCAATGTATCCCTCATTCTTACCATCATATCAAATTTTCATAGTTCTCAAGTTTCATCTCCTCCATCAATATGATATCAAAAGAATGTCCTCAAAATTTTAAAGTTTGGTTCCTCAAAATTTTAAAGTTTGGTGCGATTGCAATCTCTAAACACCCATGGAAGTGTGCAAGTATGGTAAAAATAAGGGGAGCCATTATTCAGGATGTGCAAGATACCCAAATAAAGAACGATATTTTTTTTGAATGAGCTCATGGAGGAGGAGAAATAGGCAACCAAAAGGAAACAATTTGTCAAAGAAAACAAGTTTGGAGATAAATATTTTTTGAAATCAAAGAGGCTGAAGCAAGAATTGAAGCTTGTCCATGATACGGGTGTATCTCTCTTCGGAACTTAGCTATCCTCATGGGAGCTTGAGGATAAATGATTCTCATAATAGCATGAGAATAAGGGTGTAAAACAGTACAGTGGAACGCAGGTGGAAGCGTGGAACGAGACGAAGAGCAGCAAATTCGAAGAATCCAGTTTTCAGCTCGTGAGTCGACTCAGACATGTACATGAGTCGACTCATCAGGTTGAGTCGACTCTTGACTGTCATGAGTCAAGTCACGAAACCCGGCCGTTTTGTTAAAAGTTTCTGCTCGGTCGACTCATCAGTTTATGAGTCGACTCATCTCAGTCATGAGTCGACTCATCGACAGTTTCCGGATTCGTTTGGGTTTCTGTTCACATGAATTCCTGTTGGTTTTAGGCTTGGTTATTTACCAGATTATCATCCACGTTTATACACCTATATAAAGGATTGTTTTACGGTTTCTAGGCAATCAGATAGCATCAGATAGAATCAGATAGATTCAAAGAGAAATTCTAATTATTGTATTAGGGTTTAGAGAGGATTGGGAGGTTGTTCTCGATTCTAGTGAGATTGTGAGGGAGAGATTTGTAATAATTAATTCTTCATAATCTAGAGAAGATATTTTCCTTCGCCATACTGAATTGTTCTTGTGTTTTCAGTCATCCTCTTCTCAACCCATATTTGATAATTCCGCGATCAAATGTGCTCGCACGGCGACTCGTATCAAGTTGGTATCAGAGCAATCAGATCCTGTGAAGGGGGTATCCTGTGTATGATCCTTACTCGATCCCAATATAAGAAGCTTGGCGAGATCCTTATTTCATTGGAAGGAGTCTAGGTTTTAAGGAAGAAGAAGATGGCTGAATGAGACAATTCAGCGAGGATTGATGCATTAGAGAAGTAGATCGAGACGATAGGTTCGACTCTCACACAACTCGTCAGTTTTATCCATGGAGGTGACAAACAAGGTGAATCTTCTTCGAAGAAAATTGTTGAGTCCGATGTGGAGAGAATAGATTCAGATTCAGACGAGGGGGAGGAGACCGTTAAGGCTGCATTGCATCAAGGGGGTAAGAATTCTTATCAGAACCTGAAGATTGACTTCAAGGTAGAGATTCATGTTTATGATGGGAGCGTTGACGTCGAGAGGCTTGATGACTGGATCGAGAGGATGGAGACGTATTTTACTCTTTATGGCTACTCGTCAAAAGAGAAGATTGTGTTCGCGACTTTGAAGCTTTCAGGGCACGCGTTGACGTGGTGGAAATCCTACTGCAAGCAGGAAAAGAAGGTAGTGTCGTGAAACAAGTTCAAGGAGCTACTAAGGAAGTAGTTCTATCCAGTAGGGTTCCTTGAGGAGCGTTAGTACAAGTGGTACGACTTGCGCCAAAGGGTCAATCAAACCGTTCAAGAATACACCACGGAGTTCCAGCAGCAGGCGATGGTCCTCAACATTGTGACAGAGGAATATTCCGTGTTTATGAAGTATATGGCGGGATTGAGCGATTACATCCGAAAGGAGATGAAGCTATTCACGGTGAAATCAATTGCAGAGGCGAGCGTGAAGGCTATTGCCCTCGAGGGCAAGCAAAAGAAGGGCAACGAGGCTAAGGGAGACTCCAAACAGACGGGAGGCGAGTCTAGTGGTTCTCAATCTAAGGAGGAGAAGAAGGGTGATCCAGGGAAAGCAGGGCTAATTTGTAGTTACTGCGAGAAGACAGGGAACGAAGCTGATCGGTGCTGGGAGAAGTATCCTCATCTGAAGCCAAGAGGGTTGAAGAAGGAGGAGGAAAAGGCATACATGATAGCTCAAGGTCCGAAAAAGTTCCGGGGATGACAGAGCCCAACAGCAGTCTCAACCTTATGATAGGGAAACAAACCACGACAGAGGACAAAGACCCGAGGGAGCAACTTTTTGTTCTTAAGTTGTAAGTGAAGACCAGTTTGGTTGATGCCATTGTTGATTCGGGCAGCGGGAAGAATTTGATATCCGAAACCTTGGTTCAGAAGCTGGGTCTCAAGACGGTCAAGCATCCGAAGCCCTATCCATTGGGGTGGATTCAGAAGGAGGAGAAACTGAGTGTAGTTGATCAATGCACTGTCAGATTTGCGCTCCACGAGTCGTATATTGACGAGGTCACGTGCGATGTCATTCCATTGGATGTTTGTCAGATTATACTGGGCAATCCGTACTTATGGGATAGCTATGCGATCTACGAGAGACGGACTCCGAAGTATACATTCACCAAAGGTGGTGAAAAGTTCATATTTCGGTCGACGTCTCTTCCGAAGGAGACAAACTTAACGACGGTGACGCGAGCGAAGAGATTAGTGAATGCAAGCAAGAAGTTTGTCTCGCTATGCATTAGTTTTCGAGAAAAGCCATCAATAAAGGATTACAACTTGTGGCGAAAGGTGACTATGACGAGACGCGGGACGAATGAGTTATTTCCGATCGGACGTTGATATCAGGTTCCTAACAATGTCAGATGGTGCAGAAAAGATGGAGGAGCTCGAGAGTTTTCTCAGCAAAAGTTCTAACTTGAACGGGACTTCAAGTTCCTAAAGGGGGGACCCATGATACGGGTGTATCTCTCTTCGGAACTTAGCGATCCTCATGGGAGCTTGAGGATAGATGATTCTCATAATAGCATGAGAATAGGGGTATAAAACAGTATAGTGGAATGCAGGTGGAAGCGTGGAACGAGACGACAAGCAGCAGATTCGAAGAATCTAGTTTTCAGCTCGTGAGTCGACTCATACATGTACATGAGTCGACTCATCAGGTTGAGTCGACTCATGACTATCATGAGTCGACTCACGAAACCCAGCCATTTTGTCAAAAGTTTCTGCTCGGTCGACTCATCAGTTTATGAGTCGACCCATGAGTCATGAGTCGACTCATCTCAGTCATGAGTCGACTCATCGATAGTTTCCTGATTCGTTTGGGTTTCTGTTCACACGAATTCCTGTTGGTTTTGGGCTTGGTTATTTACCAGATTACCATCCACGTTTGTACACCTATATAAAGGATTGTATTAGGGTTTTTAGGCAATCAGATAGATTCAAAGAGAAATTCTAATAATTGTATTAGGGTTTAGAGAGTATTGAGAGGTTGTTCTCGATTCTAGTGAGATTGTGAGGGAGAGATTTGTAATAATTGATTCTTCATAATCTAGAAAAGGTATTTTCCTTCGCCATACTGAATTGTTATTGTGTTTTCTGTCATCATCTTCTCAACCCACCTTTGATAATTCCACGATCAAAGGTGCTCGCAAGGCGACTCGTACCAGTCCAAAAATAACTCTTAGCTTGGAAAAATTCTATAATTATAATTATGATATTTTGTATTATTTTAATTATTGTAAACAGCATGTCATGTACTTGTACTTACGAAAATAGTTTGGACTGTTGGCAATATCCGCAGGAACTTCACTAAAAGCTTGCTTCATGTAGCGATCACATATATCATTCATTGTTTGTAGGACTTTATTGAAATATCTACTAACTGTTTCTACCGATCTTATAAATTTAGTCATTGTTATTCTATTTTTAGTTTTATAACCCACTATACTTAGGAACATAGCTAGCTATTATTCAACTTGAACATATCTTGTATCATTTAATAAACCATTTGCTTTCATTATTTTTGTAAGTTTAAAAAAAGCCTTCGGTCTCATTTTAATATAAGACCGACAACTATCACTATAGCCTTCCAATACACGTTTGAAGTGAGCATCTCTGCAATTTTTTTTTTGGTTTTTTGTTCCCTTGTACAACTAGAATTGTCTTGCGCGTAGCACGCATTCTCAGAAGACAAGTTATTATCGTGACCACGGAAGAAACAGTTGCATTAGCACACATCCTCTTTAATTATTCTTGATCTACATTATCCATCTACGTTCATTGTAGAATTAGTACACGTTAAGAACTTGATTTTCCACTTATTCAATACATAACAATAATTAAATAACTAATTCATATATTAAAAATCTTAAAACAAAATTATTAAATATCCACAAATCTAAATATGTATCCATGATCACATCCGATTCCATAAAGAATTTCAGCAGGAATTTATTTTCATAAATTAGTTAATTTAGCTATCCACTTGAATATACAAAGTCAACATAAATAAGCAAAATAATTCAGTATTCTTATTTCTTAAAATAAAATAGAACAATATATTGTGGCTGCAATAACAAATGTAGTCTACATTATTGTTAACTTTCACGATGTTGGGGTGTAATAGAAAAAACCCCAAACAAAAGCAGGAAAACCCAAAAATTTATAACATATTATTAGCATGTAAAAAATAAAAGTTCGACTGCCGAAGCATCCATGATAAACAACCATCCATGATCAAATATGAATTAAAAAAAATTGGATTATTGATTTATACCTCTAATTGCAAAGGCGCTGATGCAATTAAGGAGATCAAAGTTCAATTGCCAAAGCTCAAAATCAGGGCTAAAAATCGAACCTCATAATCAAAGCTTGGGACTGAAGATCAAAATCAAAGAACAAAGCTCAAAATCGAATACACCCCTTGAGTTCCGACTAGAAATTATACCTCAAAACCGAAGCCACAAATCGTAAGAACAAAACCAAAAACTTAAATGCCCAGATTGAAAATCATAATCAAATCTCAAAATCAATAATAAAAAATGGGGATTGTCAGATGTCTTTGTGTTTTTGAAGGGTGAATCATCAGATCTAATCGGAATGGCCAAGGGTAGGTGCGGCACGAACAAGAAAGAGAAGAGGCAGGAGGAGATTAGCGGGAGAAGGGGAGAATGATTCTAGGGTTTTGTTGTGAGGTGGAATCTGAAAAAGAAATGAATAGGAGAGAACTTAGGTTTTTTAATCCAAGATAATACAAGGTGTTAGCTTTTTATCTCAATTCCAGCCAAAGCCCTCTAAATTGGTTTTCTAGAAAAACTCCCCTCTTTCTCAACTTTATAGAATCCCTTATCTATAAACTTGTTGTGAGCCAAACACAGTAATAGGATACCACCAGATTACTTTTTTGACAATAATATCCCGGTCAAATCCAATTCCTCATTCTAATGTTAGTATAGGGTAAGGGGCTGTTCGTTTCATCAATTTTATAGAAAAGGATTGGTATTTTGGATTTGACAGTGGCAATTTTGTAATAAACGGATTCCAAATGAATCCTAATCTGGGGTTTGTTTCAAATTTTTTTACAGATTTTGAAATCTGTAAAGTACCCTAAATAGGGTTTTTTCTGAGATTCACACATCCTCTTCTCCCGATCAGATTTGGGTGAGATTTCTGACATCCTCATCGCCTTCACCTCTTTGGGGTTTTCCGATTCCTTCGTCTTCGAAAACCCTCTGGCCGTGTGTGGAATCAGTGTTCTTCTCTCGCCTCATCTCACTCCTCTTCGTGCCTCTTCTCCTATGGGCCTTCGATTTTGTCGAACTCGTGGCTGGTGGGCAGTTCGTGCTTGGTGGGATTCTGGCGGTTTGTTTGTGATCCCTTCCTGAATTTCTGGTTTTCGATCGATTTTTGTTGACCCTTTCTCAAATTAGTCGTCGTCGACGCTCCTTGGCTTTGTGGGTTTCGGTAGATTTGTTGGTGATCCCTTCTCGATCACCTGGTTTTCGGTCCTGTTTGTTGGCCTCGTGGTGTCCGTCGATGGGTTTGTTGCTTGGATTTCATTGGGCTTGTTTCTTGGATCTCAGTAATTTCCCCCCACCAAGTCTGAAGGTATAAATCCCCCCCCCCATTTTAAGATTCATTTCTTCGTGCTTGTTGTTAATCGTTAAAAACAAGGTTATGTTATAATATATTTTCTCCCGCTGGTTAATTAAATGTGTTGTTTTTGAAAAATCGTTAAGCTGGATAATTTATTTTTACCCTTCTCTGTTGAGCACTTAAGAACATGGATTATCTTTTAATTCCATGAATTAATTAGTATTTGTATTACATATTTGATTATTTTTAATTCCCTGTTGTAATATCTTAAGATCATGGTTGACCGTTTAAATATTTAATTATTTTTAAACTTCAATAAGTGGACATATAAAGTTATAAATGTATGTTAATTTTGCAACGGATGTAGATGGATATGGTAGATGAAGAAGAGTTGAAAAGGATGTATGCTAATACAGTTGTTTCCACCGTGGTCACGTTAGTAACTTGTATTTTGAGAATGCGTGCTAAGCGCAAGACAATTTCATACTTAATTCCAATAATAGTTTTCATTAAATCATCAATAGTTTTTGCAATTACAAGTACATGGCATACAATTTATAATAATTAAAATAATACAGAAAATTGTTAATGAAATTACTGATATTTTCCAAGCTAATAATTGATTTTCAACAAGTCTCAGTTCTTTCTTCATCCTCTTCGATTGCAAAATATATTTATCTCCGTACCTATTTTCTTTGACATATTGGCTTCCAAGGTTGCTTATTTCTCCTCTTTCATCAGTCCATTCGAAAAAATTACATTCTTTATTTGGAAATTTTGCGCACCCCCAATAACACATTCCCTTATTTTTACCATTCTTGCACAATTTTATCGGTGTTCGGAGATTGCAGTCGCAATAAACTTCATAATTTTGGGAGCATTCTTCTGATATCATATTGATGTCTGGGAGGCAACTTGCAAACAATGATAATTTTTTGTGAGAATGGAGAACGTATTGGCAAAGTTGAGGCATCATGTTAAATTTATAGCCTCAAAGTTCTTGGAACTAGCCGTTGCTACAATGTTTCGTGTTTGAATATTGAGTCAAATGTTGGAAATAGTCGTTGCTACAATGTATTTGATTTGAATATTGAACTAGCCGTTGCTACAGTGTTGATCCCCCAAAAAAGGTATTTTAGAACCAAACAAGATATTAGGAATTGGAGGATTTCTATAAAAGTGGGATTCTATTTTTCCATGGGGTGAAACAAACATAGAATGCCGAAAAATGGGATCCCATAAAACTACAAACTTATCTATAAATTTTTTATGGAATAGATAGGAATCCATAAAAAAACCGGATTCCTAATCCTATTCTTATTTATTGGTGAAACAAACAGCCCCTAAACCAAACACCCTTAAGTGAAAAGCTTGTCCAACTAACAAAGTGTACCATCATATACATTAAATACTTGAATCAATTTAGAAGCGACAGAAGATCTCATTTCATATTTATTATAATTGTCATATTCAAAAGGTCTCTAAGGAGAGAAAATGAAATTAATTATTGGATAGGCAATCTATGACTTAAGAAAAAGATTACACGCTACTAACTAATTTTAAAATTACGGTGATGAAAATTGACAAGAGAAATGAATAAAGAAAAGGAGGAAGAAAGGGACATCATTTTCCATAGCCTAGACAATAGGTGATGTGAGGAGTAGTTCAAAGTGAAGACTTATTGTTAATGGAAACAAACCCAAACACGTTTAAAATCAAACAACATGGTCCGGGCAGTTGAATGATGTCCAATTAATGAAAGGGACATTGGTTTATTTATCTATTTGGATTTTTGGACTAATTGTTTCTTTCTTGCTTATTAGTAGCATGCGAGTCTATGATTGATTTGAGTGTAGGTTACTAACTTAGGATTTGTAAGTGGGTTAAGTGTGCTCACTTCATTTTGGGGGATAACTTGATTTGTTTCGCTTGTGGGTAGGTGGTTTGGATGATCCTGACACTATTCTTTGATTTCCTTCCTTCTTCCTTCCTTCCTTTCTTTCTCTCTCTCTCTCTTTCTTTTACTAGGTGGAATTTGCATGCACTGCACGTGGTCAAATATTATAATTATTCACTTTAAATTTATTTATTTACTATAACATGGTTATAAAAAACTTTCAAATTATCATAATATATTATATTTTTTTGGATATTTCCATGTGTGATTTTGACATTTGTCTTCCAGAGAAATAGTGATGTTTAATTAAAGCCTTAGAATATTAATGATTTAAGATTAATTAATAATTTGAATGTATAATTTCAAAATATTAATGATGTAAGGGACCGATACCGAAAAAACCTATTATTATTAATAAAAAATAAATTCTTGAATTCATTAAGGAAAATGATAAGTTTTATCTAGTCATTAAGGATTTTGTTCAGTATAAAATAATCACTTCCACCTGTTGTTTATCTGGCGATCGAGTATTATAGATATTCAAGAATTTTTTTCTAGAATTTTTAAGTTAGAATGCGCAAATTCAATCAAGAAAGAAAATATAAATTATGTGATCAATTTTAATGTCTGATATTGTACATTTTTTACATCTTCCCAACTACTAATTGATTACTCGCTAGTTTTAGAAAATTATAAAATATAGTCTGAGAATGATTTGTACATATTATGCACTCATATTGATTGTATTTTAACAAAATAATTCATATTTATCAAATATCAAACAACATCTAAAAATTTAGCTTAAGGAGTTAGAAGAATACAATATCTGCAAGAATACTCATATTCAAGCTACGAGCTTCATAAGCTTATAAGAATGTGAGCAATATATAATGACAACTTAATTTACTTTGTTAAATAATTTATTACGAATCATGAAAAACAAGAGGGGAATCGGAATGCTCATATACCCATCCCAAATAAATATTAAAATTCTCTTAGAGATTCTTATAGCAAAAAACTTTTAGAGTTGGTGTGTAGGATAAATTTAAGGACAAATAACTTAAACCAGTTCATTGAGTGATAGACTTGCTATAAACTTCACTATTATAAAATTGATATCACATGTGCCTTAAGTTGTATTTTTGTTTAAGAGTTAATTTTAGAAAACTCCCCATCAACTATGGAGGGCATGCCAACCCCCTTCCCCCTCCCCCCCCCACCCCTCACCCCCGACAAAACTATTTAAGACTGAGTAAATCTCCACTAAGTTTTGGGTGCTTTGTAGATAATCTATCTCAACTTAAAAAAATTAATTTAATCCCAGTGAACTTTTCTCACTTAAACCTAAACCCTCAAAACTAACATATTGAATCTTATCTATTATGTGACAAGTACTTGACTTGAAAAGACTAAAATATCAATCAATCATGAAAGAATTACCTTGACTTTTGCTAAATAAAAGAGGTGATATAGAGGGGAAAAGAATTGTAAATTAGTTGTGATCCATTTATTATCGGTTGAGGGTTTCTTTTTAATTAAAATTGCTTTCTTTAAGAGGGTATTTTGTCCAAATCACATATCGAAGTAACTATGTTAAGGGGGTTTATTGATAGAAGTATAAATGATTAGGGGAGTTTTTATGAGATATGCTATAGTTGAGAGGTGTTTTCTAAAATTGCACTAAAATTGAGAGGGGTTATCTATAGCACCCTACATAATGAGAGGGTTTTGTCAAATTGAATCAGTTAAGTGGGGTTTTTAAGACAATTTCCATAGTTAAGAGGGTTTTTAAAAAAAACTAACACTTCTTTTAAATATAGCTTATTTATAATTTATCCCTCAAAATTTTAATAATTTAATATTAGTCCCTAATATTATGAGCAATTTTAAAATTTTGTGGGATTGGATATTTAAAATCAAGGAACTAATATCTAAATAACATTTACATATTTGCTCTTATAGACATTCTATTAAATATCGACCAATATATTGTTATATCGGCTAATATATTGGGTTAAAGACTTTATCTCAGTAATATTTTATATTATTTTCTTTTGTTTGTTGATCTTTTTGATATACCGATCGTTATTGAAAATATGACCGATAAATCCCTTTGAAGATATCGAGAAAATCATGTCATTTTTAATTTGATTGTGGGGTTTGGATCATGTTTGGGAAACAAAATCGAAACCCGCAAAACCCGCAAATGCCATAATTCTTCTCCCAAATTTCTCAACTTTAGGCTCTCCCAAATCTTAAGTATATATCTTGATGCAGATTCTTATATTTAAAATTCATTAACATGTTAGATTACATAATACAATGTTAAGTTATGTATGAATATTATCTCATATAACGTCCAGTATTGCATACATATCCCTAATTTTTGCAACCTGATATCATGGATTTTATTTATTTTTTTAATAGTTATTTGATGTCTAATACTTTATAGTAGTCTTTAAAAAGTCTATTCTAAAGTTTTCTAAGTGAAGTATATAATTTCAGGAAATAATTTAAAATCTTGAGACTCATTTATAATATGATGCTTTAATTTTTCCAATCTCCTCTACTATATAAATATAAGCTAAGCATCTGACCTCATATTATATGATAAATATTATTTATCAATGGGATCATATACTATTATTTTTGGATAACAAATGTTTCAAATCTTTTGTAGGCTTAACTGAACTTAAATACCTTGTAGTTTATCAAAATTATACTTATATACCTTCATTTGTGTCTTGTTGCACTTTTTTTTTCTTCAAATTTTAGATAACGAATCTTGATGCGCTTAAATATCCTAATATTTTCTAAAATTTAATGTTTGTACATTCTGTCTTGTTACCTAAACATAAGAATGCTCTTTGTAATTTTCCTATATGAGTTTCATGGTATAATTTAGGATAATTCTATGTTTTCTACTCTTTTCATAAATATTTTATTGACATGCAATTATCTATTAATATATTATCATTCACTACTAATAATTAATATGATGTAGAGTTTTATAATAATGTTAGAAGTTTTAGGGACCAAATTATGCATACTCAAAGTGAAATTTAATATAATTAATTAACAATGATAATTAATTTAGTTTAGTTAGTATTAGAATATAATATTAAAAGAGAATAGGGGTAATATAGTTTTTAGAAAGTTTTTCCACAACTCCCTCTTTTAAAGGGAGTATGATCTTCAGAATGATTTTGGGTGATCTTTTAAATAACGACTGACGTAAATGGGGGATAAAAGAAAAATCCATGCACAATAGAGGGTAAGACTATAAATATATTTTGATTTTTAAGCTCATCAGAACTTCACCAAAAGTAAATAAATAGATAAATAACTTGACGTAGGTGTACAACTAAAATATTACAAGTTTTACTTAATAACTTCTCTATTCACATTTTAAGCAATCATAAATCATCGCGATGAAGCATCGTGATGAGGTTATTAAGTCAAATATAACAAGTTTTACTTAATAAGTTCTCTACTCACATTTGAAACAATCATAATATAGGAAACATAACATACAACACAGCGAAAATTGCATATCATGTAGATTAATCAAAATTAATTAAAATCTAGAAGAATACATAAAATGCTTTCCAAAATTCTTTGATAATCTGTCCCAAAATCAATACGAAATAGCTTCCTCAAGTGAAAAAGCCTCCAACTGAAATCCACCCATCACCGAAGAGGAGTAATACTGAGAGATAGGTTCTCCAAATCTATTTTTTGTATATTCTTTTTTTCATAAGGCTACATATGAATCCTATATATAGGATTGTGTTGGCCTTCTTGTTTTGATGATGTTTAACAAACAATTTACCACTAATGTTGTTTGTCTAGTATTTGTGTTTTTTTATTTATTGTAGACAAACAACGTTGTTGGAGGATGGATGGAATTACGCATTCACGATCATATCTAATGGAGGTTGGCGGAGTAGTGGTTGAAGCCTTGCAATTCAAGTTAAAGATCAAGTTCAAGCTTCATCCGCAATGTGTACCAAGTTGAGCTCAATGAAGATCAAGATCAAGCTTGGGTAATTTAGTTTAGGTTTTATATTATGTGTGTTAGTACTTTAAGCTCAATCATATACACACATACACGTTTTGGTTTTTGTATATATATAGTTATATATATACATATATGTTATTGGTTTAATAATTTTCGAGTTTATATATGAAACAAATGAATAGAATTGGAAAATACTATTTTGTTTCATGTTTATATGCCTACATATGATTTCTCTTTTAACAAGCTTATATTTAATGAAATCATATTTAGTGTTTTGAATATATTGCATTGAATATGCAATTTTGTGAAAATATCATATTCTTAGCTTTTGGACTTAACAATATTCATATACATATTTTATTAAGTCTATATAATCATTGTGCAAAGTTTCAAAACATGGTTTAACCAAAATATCAAATTTCACATGTTTACGTTTTCGTATTTTGAACCATTTTGCAAAATGATAATTTTTCACAAATGGGAAATGCAATTTGGAAAATTCTTTTTGTAACATGTTTGTTTTCATGTTTAAATACTTTTCCCAAAGTTTCATAATTTTCTGAAGGCAAATGAATATTTTACAAATTATTTAAAAGTGTCAAAAATCTGTTTTTTATATATGTCAGAATTCGGTCGACCGAACCGGTTGACCGAACCTGAGGTCAAAAGTTCGCTGTGCCGACAGAGAGTTGTCGGTCGACCGGTACGGTCGACCGATGAAATTTTCGGTCGACCGATGACTTTTCCGGTCGACCGACAGGCGCTTTGTCAGCTGCTAACGGCTAGTTTTTTGACCGTTGCCTTGGGGTTTTTTCTGTCATTTGACTTGGGATTTTCAGCTGAGTTTTGGAGGGTATAAATACCCATTGCTGATGTCTTTTCAAGAGTTAATCAAGAAGTTTTTAAACAAGGGTTTTAAAAGGGGTTTAAGCTTGTTTAAGCTTATTTAAGGGTTTGGTTTAAAGCAGTGTTTGTTTTACAAGTGGAGAAGATCATCTACAGTGTTTAAACTTCATTTCAATCCTCCTCTCCAACTTGATTTTCAGAGAAGAATTCCTAAACTCTATTTCTAGCAATTTATTGTTTTTATTCATAATTTCTACATGCTAGTTTCATATTGAGTTTAGATTTGATTTTATCTCATTGTTACACACACCCACATTGAGTTTTTAGTATTTACATACATAGTATAGTTGGGTGGTGAGAGTTTGTAACTTTGAGTTGTGCTTAATTGTGTTCTCATCTATTATAGAGAACAAACTTTATATTTGTTACATTGTGAGTGTTGTAAGGTTTTCGGTGAGCTAGAAAACCGAGTGTGTAGTTCCTAGAGGAGAGGAACGGAGACGTAGGTCGAGGGGACTGAACTCCGTGAAGAAAATTGTGAGGAGTGACGTTGTTCGGTGAGCGTTGAAAACCGACACTGTGTAGTGTGTAGAAGAAGTTCCGGCTTCCAAACCAGATTGTGATAGTGGATTTCTCCCCGGGAGTGGGGAGCGGAGACGTAGGACGGAAGGTCCAAACTCCGTGATCATATCTTGTGTTTGAGTGTGCTTTGGCGTTTATTCATACTTGTGTTTATATTTCTTATCGCCATTGTCATTAGCTCATTATTTATATGATCCACTATCTAGTTTATATTGTTTACCCTTGTGTTAGTTGACATATCCTTACATATATCATATTGTATATCTCTTTGTTAGGATATATCTCTTCGTGTATATTGCATATTCTTGCTCATAAGTAATTATATATCATCTTGCAAGAATATACTTGTTAAGTAATTTTAATTGGCATTTATATCGGATTAGATTAGCATAAGACCCTAATCATCCCCCCTCTAGGGTCTCACAGATTGGACCTGCCTTATAGCTTTCAATATCAAAACAATTCTTAATTGTTTAAAACTCTATCCATAACATTTAAAGATAGAATATTATTTTCGTAACAATTAGGATAGAAATAGAATTGTATTGTATGTAAACCTCTTCTAATGATATTAGTGAGACCAATTGGGTCCCATATCGAGACTCAATTATTAATCAAATTAATAATTTTAATTTAACAATCAAATCCCTATTCGACCAACTGTTCATAAAAGCTCTTCCATAATATGAGATTAAATATTCGTGAATAATATTATCTTACATCTAGTCCTCTCCAGTATCAATTTATTTTAGGCACCTTTATTGAGCAAGACAAATTGCCTATTTGCTCATTCCTAAAATTACAATCCCATGAACATAAATAAAAATTATTTTGAAACATTAAAATATTTTATTTTATAAGAAAATAAATTTAAAAAAATAATTTTCAAAATCTACCCGTCGACGGGAATTTTATATCTTCATGGGATAATGCATAATAAATTAACTCATAAAAATGAGTATACTGGATATTATCTAGATATTCACCATTTCTCTAAAAAAATCTAATAACCCAATATTTTAGGTTGTATAGCACTTGTAAAATAATCTTAATCATCATATCAAAGTATACTAAATTATCAAATCGAAAATGATACTATCATCAAGTCTAAGGGACCACGCAACAATTTGAGTTCTCTATCTCTTAGGTGACTCGTCCTATAGAATCTAAATAACGTCTTGTGCTACACATATCAAATATGCGCTTATGACATACACCTGGGGAATCTTCATTCCCGGTAGCTGAGATCAACCATCACATCTCACATGTCATTGTCATGCATAATAACCTGTTATAACAAAACTATCTTTTACTAGTTATAGGTTAAGCACAAATTTAAAAAACCTCTGAATTAGATCATATCTCCAAGCAATTGACTATCGCAGTGCATGATCTAATAAAATAATTTCTAAGGATAATACAACAATTATATAAAAATACCCAAATAATATGTGCAATAATAAAACATAATTAATATTCAATAAAAATATTTTGGATGTTTAAGGGCATATAATACTACTCTAGCAATCTCCCACTTGCCCTCACATCCAATCAAATACAATCCTAACTCCCATATTTTTCTAAATGTCTATCAAAAACTTTTTATGATAACGATTTTGTGAAAGGATCTGCAATGTTATCTG
This sequence comes from Asparagus kiusianus, assembly GCA_022839385.1. Taxonomy (NCBI): domain Eukaryota; kingdom Viridiplantae; phylum Streptophyta; class Magnoliopsida; order Asparagales; family Asparagaceae; genus Asparagus; species Asparagus kiusianus. The sequence continues at coordinate 673,412 of BQKN01066053.1, forward strand.
TTGTAGCAATCTTTTGAACCACCACATATTTCATGTTGTGAATCTCTCTAATAAGATGATATTTCATTTCAATGTGCTTAAACTTCTGATGAGCCCTTGGTTGCTTAATTTAAGCAATAGCTCCACTGTTATCGCAGAACAGTGGAATAGGAAATACACCAGTAGGAATTATACCAAGCTCATGGAAAAACTTATTTATCCATACTCCTTCTTTTGCGGCTTCACTTGCTACTACATATTCTGCTTCGGTTATAGAATCAGCGGTGGCATTTTGTTTAACACTTCTCTAAGTAAAAGCACCAATGTTGATGATATAAACATATCCAGATGTAGACTTTCTATCATCCGGATCAGATTGGAAATCAGAATCAGTATATTCTTCAATGCTCATGTCATTTGCATCATAGACTAAACAATAGTCTTTAGTTCTGCGCAAATATTTAAATATGACTTTCACTGCAGTCTAATGTTCCTCACCAGGATTAATAGACAGAAATCTACTTATAAGGCTAACAACATATGCTATGTTAGATCTAGTACATAACATAACATACATCGAACTACCAACTGCCAAGCATATGATATATTTCTAGAACTCTCAATCTTCTCTATAGATTTAGGACACATTTCCTTTGAGAGTGAGATTCTATGTCTAGTAGGAAATAATCCTTTCTTGAAATCTTGCATGCTAAACTTCTGAGGATCTTATCCGCATAAGTAGACTATGACAATCCTTATGTCTCCTTTTTCTATCTCTATAGAGTTTTGAGACCCAAAATATAGGATGCTTGACTAAGATCTTTCATAGAAAACATGTTTGAAAGACATAATTTAACCGATGTCATCATACCTATATTATTCCCAATGGGTAGTATGTCATCAACATAAAGCACTAGGAATACACTAGAATTATTCTGTTGTTTCTTATACACACAAGCTTCTTCAGAATTTTGGATAAAATCATATTCTTTAATCGTTTCATCAAAATAAATATTCCAACTCCTTGAAGCCTGTTTAAGTCCATAAATTGACTGATTCAATTTGTAAACCATACTTTCTTGACCTTTACATACATAACCTTTTGGTTACTGCATATAAATATATTCTTCAAGATATCCATTCAAGAAAGCTGTTTTGACATCTATCTGCCATATCTCATAGTCATAATATGCGACAATGGCTAAAAGGATCCTAATGGACTTTAACATTCCAACCGGAGAAAAGGTTTTCTCGTAGTCAATACCCATCTTTTGAGTATAACCTTTGCCACTAAGCGAGCTTTATATATCTCTATATATCCATCAACTCCATATTTTCTTTTAAATATCCATTTACATCCTATAGGTTTTACCTCAGTAGGTGGATCAACCAAGGCCCATACCTTGTTATGATACATGGAGTCCATTTCAGTTTTCGTAGCATCAACCCACTTACTAGAACCTATGTTAGACATAGCTTCTTTGTAAGTTCTAGAATCTTCATCATCCTCTTTATTTTCCATCAAATATGTTTCATTGAGGTGCCTGTACCGTACAGGTGGATGAATGATCCTACTTGATTCCTTATTAGAATTGGTTCATCAATAACAAATTTAGTTAATGAATCTCCATCCACTTTATCACTTGACACTCCTACTAAATCAATAGAATCTCCAATGATATTTGGAGTCTCTCCCACTGGATTAGATAACCCTCCCATCGAAGAAGACGATTCTTCTTCTAGAGTTATAGATCCTTGACTAACAATTTGATCTTCTAGAAAGAACACATTTCTATTAACAGTCATTGTCTGATCATTAGGGTTATGAATATAATACTCATTACTTCTTTAGGATAGCCTACAAGTAGTTCTCTATTTTTTCTAAACTCTAATTTGTCCATTATTTATTTTCTTACATGAATAGGAAAAGCCCAAACCTTTAATTGTCTAACACTTGGTTTCTTTCCACTCCATATCTCATATGGAGTGGACGAAACAGATTTGATAGGAATTCTATTTAACAAATAGGTTATAGTATGCATTAATAAGAAAGTAGGAACCTGAGAATGCTAAGCATTGATCTAACCATATCTAATATGGTTCGGTTCCGTCTTTCAGACACACCATTGTGTTGTGGTGTTCCGGGAGGTGTCAAATTACAAACAATTCTATTTTTTTCTTAAATCTCTTAAACTCTTCAGATAGGTACTCACCACCTCGATCAGATCGGATGACCTTGATACTTCTATCAAGTTTCTTTTCAACTTCAACTTTATATTGTTTGAACTTTTTAAAACATTATGATTTATGATGCATTAAATAAATATAGCCATATCGAGATGCATCATCCGTGAATGTTATAAAATATGAATATCCGCCTCTTGCTTTAACATTTAAAGGACCACATACATAAGAATGTATAATGTCAAGAGTACTTTCAGCTCTAGCACGTTTTCCTGAAAAGGGTAATTTAGTCATCTTACCTTTTAGGCAATGTTCACAAGTTGGAAATTTTTTTACTTTTAGAAAATCTAGAGGACCATTCTTTACTAACCTATTGATCCGATCAATATTAACATGACCCAACCTTGTGTGCCAAAGTTAAGTTGGATTACTCTTATCAAAGTTACGTTTAAGAGATTTATCAGCTTCAATAACATTTGCATAAGAATTAAGGGTAGTTGATATATAATATATGTCATTTCAACTTCACAATGAACAATAACATAATTTCCAAATTTTATAGTAGATGTATCACCAAATAAAATAGAATATCCATTTTTTCAAAGTTCAAAAATATAATTCAAATTTCTCCTAAAGGATGGCACATAAAGACAATATTTTAGTTCCATTACATGCCCTTTATTCAAATGTAAAAAATAAATTCCTATAGATAATGCTGAAACTAAGGCTCCAGTCCCCGCTATTAAGGTGATCTCTGCATCTTCAAGCTTTCGCCTTTCCTTATACCCCTGCAAGGATTTGCAAACATGTGAAGATTAGCTGGAATCCACACACTATGTATAAGAAGAATAACTCACTACATTAGTCACTATCAAGTAATGAGATGATATTTATTCAGAAGATTTATCCTTCTTCAATGATATAAGGTAACTTTTACGATTCCTTTGCCAATGCCCCTTCTTGTTATAAAAGAAGCATTCATCATGAGTCTGATCCCTCTTTTCTTTCTTGAAAACTTTCTTTTCTTTTGCTGGCTTTTTCTTATAAGAAAACTTTCTTTTCTTATAGTTAGACGGTCTAGCAGTTTCTGTAACCATCACTATGACTTTATCTTGCTTCATAATATCCTTAACTCTCTGGAACATATTGCTCAGTTCTGACAAAGTGAGATTTGGTTCTTGAATACTAAAATTCACTTTGAACTGATTAAAGGATCGAGGAAGTGAAACAAGAATTGCATCAACTTTTGATTCATTATCCAGCTTGGCTCCCAAGGATTCCAATTCATTTATGTACCCTATCATCTTATGAACATGGGCCTGAACTGGTGTACCTTCAGCCATCTTGGTGTTCATCAAACCGCTTATAGCATTTTGACTCAGTACGATTACGTTCTTTGTACAAAGCCTTAAAGCTTTCCATGATCTCCTTGCAAGTCTCCTTTCCTTCATGCTGCTTTTGTAAAGTAGGGTCTAAGGAAGCCATAATATAGTACTTTGCAAGTTCATTATGTTCAACCCATTCATCATGCTCGAGAATCTCATATTCTATTACTGCAGGACCAGGTTCAGCAGGTTCGTCCTCTTTGCCAACTTTTGCCAACTTTTTAGCAGTAAGGACAATAAACAATTTTTTTTTCTAATCTGCATAATTCGGGCCAGACAGTTTATAATCATTAAGTAGCTTAGCAAAATGACTAAACTTAGCCATCCTACACAAGCATAATATAATAACATAAGAATCTTAATTTTATATTTTATTATTACACAAACATTACCAGAGATAATTTAAATAATAAATTCACATTAATATGTTTCTCTCATACAAAAAAATATGAATAGAAAATCCAAGCTTAATTATAAACCTCCAGATTTTCAAGATCGAATATAATTAAATAAGGTAGAATTAGACTATTCAATCATTAACAATTAATGACTTTCCTTTAATTTTGGTCTTTGATGTTTGACATGACTCTACTATTTTAGCAAGCATCCCAAGATATCAATGAAGTGTTACCCATCAATCCATCTATCTTATATAAAATAGGTGGTACTACCTATTTTAGCCTAGTGGTCTCATTGTACATAAAATACTTGGCATCCTTATACGAGATATAACTAGATAATAAATTTTAACAAACCCTATCCTTTGTGACATCAGATAAGCTAAAAATTTATTATCTAAGTTATATCTCTATGATGGAAGACCTTTATATTTATATTACTTAAAAAATAATCTATCTACACTTCCATACAACTTTTGTTATTTATTATAATTGAGAGAACATGATAGAAAATAACAACAATCAATTTCTAATAAATTCTAAATTATTTACTTAATTAAAAAAGTTCAGAACAATTCTGAACCTGTTAGTAATTTTTCATGTATTACTTTAATCTCATGAAAAATTAAAATTAAACAATTTAAAACAATACAATCATGTCACAAGTATAATTTAAACAAGTATTTCAAAAATACAATGATACATTATCAATAAACAAGAGTTAAAAAATATTTTTAGCACAAGAAAATAAATTATACATGTATATGAGCGTCAGAACAAATTTTGCAACTGTTAAGGGTTAATTAGATAATGACCATTACTTTCAGATGGGTTCTAGAACAGTTTCTGTCTTAAACAGGGGCTGAAACAAATTTTACAACAAAAAATCAACACTGGTGGACTTCAGAACAGTTTCTGGTTGAAATAGGGGTCTGATAATAATTTTATAGTAAAACTCAAATTATCAAGGATTCGGGTTTGGGTTCTGTTTGCGGGTCAGACCCATTTAGCTTAAACTTAAGTCTTAATGGGTTTGGTTACACACCCCTTTATGAAAATAAACCCACTAAGAGTTTATCTTCTGCAAAGAAGATATAGGGTTATAGGATGGCCTGCCGCTACCCTTGGTCGGGCGGCAGCGGTTGCGGCTCGTCCACCGTGGCTGGCAGAGTAGCCGCACCGGCGACGGCCGATCTCCGACGTGACCAACGTGCTGACGATCACCCCAAATTTTTTTATAGTTGTTATTATGAGATTAAATCTCAACTCCGATCGCCTCCTCCTCTGCCACCTATCCTATAAGCCACAACTCTATTGATAAATAAGGTAATTATAAAAATTTAAAAACTCTATTTAGATCAAATCTAATAAAAAACCCAAATACTTCAACAATTAAAAAAACAATACAAAAACTCAAAAATTCTTTTATCTAATCATAAGAATTTTTACCCATGAATAGTAACCAAATCCCATAAATAATTAAATTCAGTTTAACAAATAAAACCACACAGTAATTCGATGATGAACAGGAACCCCGACTACGAGCAGTAATTTCGGTCGATGAACAATAACCCAAATTATCTTAATCAAAATTTTAATTTAATCCAATTAAATAATCCAAAAAAAGATCAAAACAAGATAATTTAATCTGATTAAATTATTAAAGATTGGATTCTAAACTCACTCTCATACTATCAGTAGGAAACATAACATACAACACAAAAAAAATTATATATCATGTAGATTAATCAAAATTAATTAAAATCTAGAAGAATACCTGAAACGCTTTCTGAATTTCTTCGATAATCTGTCCCAAGATCAATACGAAATAGCTTCCTCAAGAGAAAAAACCTCTAGCTGAAATCTACCCGTTATCAAAGATGAGCAATACTGAGAGATAGATTCTCAAAATCTATTTCTTTATATCTTCTTTTTTTTCATAAGATTACATATGAATCATATATATAAAATTAGATCTTCCTTATAGATTTCAATTTCAAAATAATTCTTAATTGTTTAAAACTCTATTCATAACATTTAAAGATAGAGTATTATTTTCATAATAATTAGGATAGAAATAGAATTGGAATTGTATTGCACACAAACCTCTTCTAATGACATTAGTGTGACCAATTGGGTCCCATATCGAGAACCAATTATTAATCAAATTAATAGTTTTAATTTAACAATCAAATCCCTATCTGTCCAACTATTTATAAAAGCTCTCTATAATATGGGATTAAATATTCGTGAATAATATTATCTTACATCCAGTCCCCTCCAGTATCAATTTATTTTAGGCACATTTATTGAGCAAGACAAATCGCCTATTTGTTCATTCCTAAATTTGCAATCTCATGAACATAAATAAAAATCATTTTGAAACATCAAAATATTATATTTTATAAGAAAATAAATTTTAAAAAATAATTTTGAAAAGTAATTTTGAAAAACCATCTGTCGACGGGAATTTAACATCTTCATGGGATATGCATAATAAATTAACTCATAAAAATGAGTATACTGGATCTTATCTAGATATCCATCATTTCCCTAAATAAAATCTAATAACCCAACATTTCAGGTTGTATAGCACTTGTAAAACAAGTTTAACCATCATATCAAAGTATACTAAATTATCAAATCGAAAATGATAATATCATCAAGTCTAAGAGACCATAGAACAATTCGAATTCTCTATCTCTGAAATGACTCGTCCAAGAGAATCCAAATAAGGATTTGTGCTACACATATCAAATATGCGCTTATGACATACACCCGGGGTATCTTCATCCCCGGTAGCTGAGATTAACCATCACATCTCACATGTCGTTATGCATAATAACCTGTTATAACAAAGCTATCCTTTAGTAGTTATAGGTTAAGCACAAATTTAAGAAACCTCTGAATTGGATCATATCTCCAAGCAATTGACCATTGCAGTACATGATCTAACAAAATAATTTCTAAGGATAATACAACAACTATATAAAAAATACCCAAACAATATGTGCAACAATAAAACTTAATTAATATTCAATAAAATGTATTGGATGTTTTAAGGGAATATAACACTACTCTAGCACTTATATCATCATGACAAGGCATACATTTAAATGTTAAGTATTCTCTGATAAAAAAAGAGTAAAAAAAGGTTTAATTGCAGATAGACACCTTGTAGTTCTATGTTTGTGGATAGGATAGACCCCGTGAGTGAACTTCTTTGGCTCTTTTAGTGTAAAGAAGTTCACTGAGGGGGTGACCTATGCACACTTAGGCAATAATGCAGGGGTTCTATCTGCAATAGTATAGGGGTCTATTAGAAATTAACCCAAAATAAAACATTGCCAAATGTATAGAATTCAAGGAATGACAAATTTTAGTTTGACTTTTATATTTTAATTGATCATATTTGGAGGTGGCTCAGGCTTTATGATTTCCAACTTCAATTCAAGTACGCTTGTTTACCTGAATGACAAATTTTATAAATATGCATCAACATACGTTCAGTGAAAAATAAAACTTAAGGAATGTAAATGTTAATGTTCGTGGGAAAATTTGTGTCTTTCTTCTTTGATATCATTGCCATCTCAATAACTGTTTATCGGTTACAAAGATCCGGTCTTTTTATAAGATCCGGTTACAATGAAAATCAAAATAAAAGAAAAGAAAGATTACAACTTTGTTTCCTTGTTTGTCGAACAAATCGCGAGCTCCTGTTTTGCGGTCACTCGCTTGCGTGGGTTCTTTGCCTACGTCGGGGTTGTTTGCCGTGGACCACCGCGAGATCTAGATCCGGTCGGATCTACGCAGTATTACGGGTATTATCCCACCAAGGAGATAATAGCCGGGAGGGATCGTTTCACCAAGGAAACGACCGCTCTAATCTCGGGATCTAAGAACCAAGCTTAGATCCGGAGTGTACCTACGTAGATCTGAGATCCGGGATCCGATTCCTCTCGAACTCTTGCCTTATTTGGCGTTGACGATCGCCGAGCACCGGATCTGGATGGACAAGCCCTTGAA
>BQKN01066053.1:695007-718928 GCA_022839385.1 Asparagus kiusianus
AGTGTGAGGAGTGACGTTGATCGGTGAGCGTTGAAAACCGATACTGTGAGGTGTAAACGTTGTTCGGGTGAGCGTAGAAAACCCGGTTGTGATAGTGGATTTCTCCCCGGGAGTGGAGAGCGGAGATGTAGGACGGAAGGTCCGAACTCCGTGATCATATCTTGTGTTTGAGTGTGCTTTGGCGTTTATTCATACTTGTGTTTATATTTCTTGTCGCCATTGTCATTAGCTCATTATTTATATGATCCACTATCTAGTTCATATTGTTTACCCTTGTGTTAGTTTGTATATCCTTGCACATATCTTATTGTATATCTCTTTGTTAGGATATATTATCTTGTGCTAGTTTGTATATCCTTGCATATATATTTCATCATATAGGATATATCACTTTGTGTATATTACATATTCTTGCTCATAAGTAGTTATATATCATCTTGCAAGAATATATTAGTTAATTAGTTTTAATTGGTATTTAATCGAATTAGATTAGCATAAGACCCTAATCACCCCCCTCTAGGGTCTAACAATTGGTATCAGAGCTTGGTGCTCTTTGATTTAAGGTCTAATCGCCTTGAGTTAAAGATCCAAGTTAGCTTGTTGTGCTAATCTAATTTTGAGCTTTATTTGTATCTTGCTTGCCTTTTATATTATGGATATGCATAGTTTAGGTTATGCCATCAATATTGCTCCTAGATTAGATAATTTTCCCTATGCCGCCCAATGGTGTGTTAGATTTAAACTTTTTGTTCAATCTAAACACTTTGATTTATGGGAAATTATAGAAGATGATTATATTGTACCCACTTTGGAGAAATCCAAGTGGAATAAGAATGATCATCGTATGTTTACAATGAACAATATTTTGTTAGAATATTTGCTAAATGCTTTTAATTCATCTATGTCTAACAAGTTTGTTTATTTTGATAGTGCTTACAAACTTTGAAAATTTATAGAAGCACATCAAGGAGACTTGGAGGCGATTCGACAAGCTTTGGAGGATCCCGCTTCAAGTTCATATGGAGCATCATGCCCATGGTCACTAGGCGATAGCCCTAGTGAGGTTTGCGAGTTCGAATCCATTAATGATTTATCTAGTGATGAACTTGCTTGTGCTAGTGAAAAATTATTGCATGCCTATAACAAATTACAAAAAGATTTTAATGATTTAAAATGCAAGCATGATAATTTAGAATCCGATCATGAGAAGCTAGTATCCAAGTTTGATATCATTGCTAAAGAAAATGAAAATCTTAAAGAAAACAGTGATATGTTAAACTTGGAAAATAAAAAATTAACCTCATCAATTTCTAGCTTAACTCACAAAAGAGATAATGCCATGTTAGAAGTAAAGAACATACAAAATGATACGGCTTCTTTTATAGATAACTATTTATGTTCTACTTCTAAAGGTGTATATGTGCCTAAAAATGAAGACTTGAATCTTATGAAAAAATACATATCATCTTTAGATTCAACTTTAAAAACATGCATCAATAATCATAAGAAGCTTATGGATATGTGTGCCAAGTCTAAGAAATCATCCACTCATCATGCACACATATATAGCAAAGTTTATAAGTGTTCAATTTGCGGCCGTAAAGGCCATCTAGCTAAATTTTGCTATGATGCACACAAACATAAAAATATCAATGCTCCTTGTGCATCTCATGTAGCTTCTTCATCACATGTACACACACATGCACACATTGTTCATCATAAGCATGCTCATGTGTATAGATGTGATCATTGTGGTCGTTTTGGTCATTTGGCCGAATATTGTTTTGATTTGAAAAGGAAATCTCATTTGCCAAATGTTTCTAGTAGAACACATGTTTTTAAATGTGATGTTTATGGTAGGTTTGGACATCTTGCTAAATTTTGTTTTGATTTGCAAAATGCTCCAAATTTGCAATTTGCTCCAAAAAGACCACCTTTGTTTAATGATGTTTCTCATTTGCAAAATAATCTTAAAAGAAAATCTTTATTTGCAAATGATTTCCGTGCACGAGCTAATGGTCTACAAAAACAAATGGATCTCTTTCATTGCACAAATTGCAATCGGAAGGGTCATTTGATCGATTATTGCTTTGACCATGTTAGTGCACCACATATGCCTAAGAGGGTTCATAACCCTAGGGCTTTGAGCTTTAATGATAGGGGTCATGTCCCTAAATCTTTTTGTACCAAGAGTTCTTGGGTACCAAAACAAATTTAATTTTTAAACCAAGAATTTTAGCGTTCTTATTTTTCCTTTTCTTGGTTTTGAAAATTATGTCTTAAAATCTTTTGGTTATGAAAACAAATTTTCTTTGATCAAATCTTTTTGTTTTCATGATTATTAGTCTTGTTTTGATGAGAGGTTCGTATTTATATAACCCTCCGGATTATTGGGTATTTATTCCCAAATGTTTACCGGGTGCTAAAATATTCATATGGGTTGATACTAGCTCAAGAGCTAGATATAGTTGCCTCTCTTGATTTTTGAAAATCAATGATGTTTTGGTTTTATGATTTAAATTTTGATTTATGATTTCATTTGATTGATTTGTTGTCATTCAAAAACTATTTTTGCATGATACTCATGTTTTCTCTCCTTTGATTTCATAAATCTATTTTTATACATGATTTTTATGTTAGTATGATGAGACACTTTTTTTGACATATTTATATGTGTTCTCGTTATCTTTTTGTATGTGGGTGGTGTTTAGCATATCTTTTCATTTATGCTTGCTCACATATTTATCATGATCTTTTATTGTCTATATTCTATATGGCATTTTGATAGGGGGAGCATTCCCTATATATTTCTATGTGTTATACTCACCCATGCATATTCATAGGGGGAGCTTTTGCTCTCTTAATTCTTTTGTTACCTTTTTGATGCTGTCAAAGGGGGAGAAATATTGTGAGTATATTCTTTCTTGCTTATATACATGATATATTATACATTGTATATTCATTTTCTTCATACATATATTTCTTTTTGTAAATTGTTTGTCATCATCAAAAAGGGGGAGATTGTTGGCCTTCTTGTTTTGATGATGTTTAACAAAAAATTTACCACTAATGTTGTTTGTCTAGTATTTGTATTTTCTTATTTGTTATAGACAAACAACGTAGTTGGAGGATGGATGGAATTGCGCTTCAACGATCATATCCAAAGGAAGTTGACGGAATTGTGGAGTGAAGCATCGTACAATTCAAGTTCAAGATCCAAGTTTAGCTTCATCCGTAACGTGTACCAAGTTGAGCTCAATGAAGATCAAGATCAAGCTTTGGTATATTTAGTTTAGGTATTATATTATGTGTGTTAGATACTCTAAGCTCAATATCATATACACACACGTATTTGGTTTCTATGCATATATATAGTTATATATATATACATACAAGTGTTTTAGATTTTGATGTTTATATATACATACACGTATTTGGTTTCTAAGCTCAAATATTATATTCTCAGTTTATAGACTTAACAATTATCATATACATATTTTATCAAGTCTATATAATCATTGTGCAAAGTTTCAAAACATTGTTTATGTCAAAACATCAAACTTCATGTATATCACTTTTTCATGTTTTGAACACTTTTGCAAAATAATGAGATTTCACAATTGGGAAATGCAAATTAGAAAATTCTTTTTGTAACATGTTCAAAATATCATTTGCAAACATTTCTCAAAGTTTCATCAAGTTTGGAATTGATTTGTTATGTTTAAAGGAATTTACAAATTCACGTTTTCGTTCGTGCACATGTCCGTGCATGTTTTACAAAACTGATGAGTTTTCACAAATGGAAAGTGATATTTGAAATTTTTTTCTCTGACATGTTTATCTACATGTTTAGAAACTTTACTCCAGTTTTTACTATTTTTGGAGTTGATTTACTGTGCCAATTGATTTTACAAAATCGTATATGTTAACAGTTTTTCAGAAACTGTAAATTTGTGTTCAAATATTTATTTCTCTCAACTGGGAAAAGATTTTTCAAAATATATTTCTCTGACATGTTTTTCTACATGTCTAGAACATTCCCACAAAATTTCATAATTTTTGGAGTTCATTTACTATTTTAAATTGATTTTACAAAACAGCTACGCACTGCTACAGTAACTCCGGTCGACTGTGCCGGTCGACCGGAAATGTCTCTGGGCGTTACTCAGCTTTGCATATGGCTCCCGGTCGACCGTACCGATCGACCGAAGTTACTGACCGTTGCTACAGTAACAGCTAGTTCTGTTTTTTTGTTTATTTTAATGTTTTGGGGGTGTTTTTATTGGTTTTTGGGGTTGTTTTATGAGCCTATATATACCCCATACCCTCATACCTCTAAGGCAATCTAAGAGAATGTTTTAGAAAGAGTTTAACAAGGGTTTAAACTTATTTAAGTGTTGTTTAAGTTTGTTTAAGAAGCTTTTAAGCATTTAAGTGTTTGTGTTTGTGAAATCAACTTCACAAGAGCTTGAGGAGTTCTTCTATTGGTGCTTGAGCATTCAACCTTTCCTCCTTCAATCTCTTGATCTATTTGAGAAGTCTTCTAAACTCTATTTCTAGCTCTTTTTATATATTTGATTATCATTGTTATTAAGCTAGAATTATATTGAGTTTAGTTTTGATTTATTTAATCTCATTGTTACACACACCCACATTGAGCTTTTAGTATTTACATACATAGTATAGTTGGATGGTGAGAGTTTGTAACTTTGAGTTGTGCTTAATTGTGTTCTCATCTATTGTAGAGAACAAATTTATATTTATTACATTGTGAGTGTTGTAAGGTTTTCGGTGAGCTAGAAAACCGAGTGTGTTGTGAAGTTTTCGGTGATCTAGAAAACCGAGTGTGAGGAGTGACGTTGATCGGTGAGCGTTGAAAACCGATACTATGAGGTGTAAACGTTGTTCGGGTGAGCGTAGAAAACCCGGTTGTGATAGTGGATTTCTCCCCGGGAGTGGGGAGCGGAGACGTAGGACGGAAGGTCCGAACTCCGTGATCATATCTTGTGTTTGAGTGTGCTTTGGCGTTTATTTATACTTGTGTTTATATTTCTTGTCGCCATTATCATTAGCTCATTATTTATATGATCCACTATCTAGTTCATATTGTTTACCCTTGTGTTAGTTTGTATATACTTGCACATTTCTTATTGTATATCTCTTTGTTAGGATATATTATCTTGTGCTAGTTTGTATATCCTTGCATATATATTTCATCATATAGGATATATCACTTTGTGTATATTGCATATTCTTGCTCATAAGTAATTATATATCATCTTGCAAGAATATATTAGTTAATTAGTTTTAATTGGCATTTAATCGAATTAGATTAGCATAAGACCCTAATCATCCCCCCTCTAGGGTCTAACACAATACGGTTCCACCATCAATGCTCTTATAGGTAGTAAACCACTTCCTATTTGGACACATGTGGTAAGAGCAACCTGAATCAAGTATCCACTTACCAGAGGTATCTTCGTCACCCGTAACAACATAGCATTCTTTATCGCTCCCTTCCTCTGAAGCGTAGCTCACTTCTTCCTTGCCTTCTCTCCTCACAGTCTTGTTGTTGTTCTTCTTCCCACCTGCTCTCTTATTTGGACAGTCGACCTTGAAATGTCCAACTTCACCGCATTTGAAGCACGCTCTTCCCGCAAGAGGTCTCGATTTAGATCTAGACTTTCCTCCCTTGCCTTTTCCTCGCTCATTGCTCCTTCCTCTAGCAAACAATCCCTGCGCTTGTTCTTTATTACCACCAGTAGTCATGTCACTGGTTGCAATCTTCCGAAGGTCATCCGTTAGAAGCGCCGTTCTAGTCTCATCCATCGTCAAATTGTCTCCCACAAGCATCAGTGTTTGCACCAGGTTCTCATAAGACTTCGGCAGAGATAGAAGTAGTAGAAGTGCCTGATCCTCGTCTTCTACAGTCACATCGATATCCTTCAAATCCGATATTATCCTATCGAACTTGTTGATGTATTCCCGGATTGATGAGCCCTCCTCCATCTTGCAAGTATACAATTTGGATTTCAAATAGATCCGGTTCGTTAGACTCTTCGTCATGAAGGTGGTTTCTAACTTCGACTACACGCCCGCAGCCGTTTCCTCTCCATCTACCAAGAAAGCTACATCCCTTTCAAGGCAAAGGATAATCGACGCTCGTGCTTCCAGATCCAGCTCCTCCCAATCCTCATCAGACATATCCTTGTGCTTCTTCTCTTTTCCTGCCAAAGCTTTGTGTAATTTCTGTGAAATCAACGTGTTCTTCATCTGCATCCTCCAATAGAAAAAATTATTCTTCCCATTGAATTTTTCAATCTCGTATTTTCCCACTTTAACTATTTTACTTGTTGACGTCATTCTCCACTTGTATTAATGAATCCGCTTCTCTCAGGAAATTAACGAGCACCACCTCAAATCAGAAGCTATACCACTCCCAATCTGAATAACAGCTCTAATACCAATTGTTGGGCACAGAGTCACGCCCACCGTCGCGGCAGCGATATCACCTGAGAGAGAGCCCTGGCTTTTATTATCACAAAAGCACAAGTCAACCTCTATATTCTTGTTTCTCAAAGGAAACGAGAATATATAGTGAAATTCTTGTTTCTCAAAGGAAACAAGAATCGAAAGTGATATATTTCATCAAAGTGAAATATACACTCTTCCTCTCATCAGCTCTAAGACCGAATATTGAGGGAACCTACAAGCAATAGCCAACAATCAGAAAATAATAAATACATGAGATTTACGTGGTTCGGCAAACTTGCCTACGTCCACGGGAGGGGATGAGGGGAGATTCCACTATGAGAATAACACCGACGACTTGTACAATCCACAAGCTCGTCTCAAAGAAAAGAGATCTGATTTTTACCCAAAAGAAGTTAACCTCTCTTTTGTAAATCCCTTAAAATAACTCTCTCCTTTTATCTCTCCTCTAAAACAGCCGTCAAAATTTTCCCTGCAGCCTTTTGTTCAAATTTCCCCGCAGCCTTTTGTTCCCCGCACAAAACCCTAGAGAGCACACTCATATTTATAAGGGAGAGCATGTTGGGCCGGTGAAGAAAAAAAAAAAAAAAGAAACCCGCTGCTTTTTTTTTCCACGCGCACGAGGTTGTGCACGTCACGTGGGTTGGGTGGCCCCCACTCACAGGTCTGAAGGCTGGGATCGAACTCGGTGCCTCTGAATAGTTTGCCGCTTTGATGCATGCAGGTTTCAGGTTTGCAATTGTTTCTTTGGCTGAAGAAACAAATAGAAACACAAACATCCATGTTATTTTTTGAGACGAACCTAATCTCTTCGATCCCTCTCGTATTTATAAGTTGATTGAAACAATTGGGGGATTGCACATGGTTGAAATATTCGTCCCCCACAATTAAACTAGATTTGCTTGTTTGGTTTCTTGAATACATTCATGAATCATGTACCAAGGAGTGTATCATTTTGAAACATTCACGTACCCGGATCAGCCTAAAAGATGATTCCTCCTTGGATTCTTGAACCTGTTGATTTCAACATTCACGCAATCTTGCAGATTATCAATTCTAGGAATGACAAGTGGGCGTGATTCTCTGTAGATATGTCCTTCATGAATATCAGCTGATTGGTGATATCTTGCATTGTTGTCGGAACTACGCCTCAAAACCCTATCATAATTTTTTTCATACTAAATTCTCTGTAGATATGTCCTTCATGAATATCAACTGATTGTAATATCTTGTAATATTGTTGTTGAAACTATGCTTAAAACCCAGTCGTAATCCCTCTCAGTTATGATCTCTTTATCACGTGAGTTTACCAGCACAAGAGTTTGCTAACACTGTGGGGACTCAAATCCTATTGAGCATTGTGCTATTCTCTCTCTCTCTCTCTCTTTTTTTGTCCTCATGTACATTGGATTTCCAGGTTGAGCCAACATAAATTTTTGGACTCGTGCGGATGATCAAAAGATTAATAACTCCCCGGAGAGGATGGTCAAGATCCGTTGAGAGTTTATCACCCCCCCCCGCCCCCCCCCCCGCTTTTAAGGGAGCCATCTTTGTCTTTCAGTGAGACTAGAGACGGTTCTTACGGTTTAGGTTTTTGGCTTGCTCATTGTAATTTCTCTTTGTATAGCAAAACTTCTCTGATATCTCAGCCATGGACATAGCCTAAATTAGGTGAACCATGTAAATTTTTTATTTGTAATTGCTTATCATTAATTATTGTGCTTGTTCTTCACAATTATTTCTACTCGATTGTGCACTTAGTTTAACAAACTGGTATCAGAGCTAGAGTTTCTGATTTGTCTTGTGCACGTAAAAGATATTTGCGAAATAAAAGATTGAGAAGTTTGACCATGATGTCAATTTTGGTCTTTGGCAAGTGAAGATTCAGGATATTCTTGTTCAACAGGAATTATAGAAGAGTTTGTTCAGGAAGGAGAAGATGCTGACATCGGTGATAGATGATGAAAATTTTGATATGGGTAAAAAGGTGTTAGCTTCAATCCAATTATGTTTATCAAATAAGGTTCTTTAGGAAGTCGTGCACGAGAAGACCGCGGTGAGCCTATGGCTCATAGTGGAATATCTTGACATGAAACAAAGATTGTTTTATGCTTCACATGACGGAAAGTACGTGTATTAGTTCACGTCTTTATATTCCACCATTAGTTGCCAATCTAATTTCTGTTGGTCAATTGGCTGATCAAAATTACTCAGTAAAATTTCCTCTTCATCGCTGTGATGTGCTGGACCTTCAAACAGGAAAATTGATCAGGAAGGGGGATAAAGAAGTGTAGAAATTGGCAGTTGATGGCTCAGAACAGGCAGTTGACATGTTGGCGGTCGACCGTGACGGTCGACCGTGTTCGTGCACAGAAGGCACTGTGCGTCTGGATTAGTGACGGTCGACCGCAGAAGTTTCTATTTTTCATGGCGGTCAACCGCCACGGTCGACCGTAGATGTTTCTGGACTTTGAGGCTATTCTGGGATTGAGGGCGGTCGACAGTGGCGGTCGACCGCGATGGATCGCGGTCGACCCCCACGGTCGACCGTCGTAGCGGTTTCAGGTCTGGTTCTGTTTCCAGACCCGTTTTGTTTGTGATTGGTATAAATACCTAGAGGGTGTCTCTGGGGTTTTCATTTGTGATTGGTATAAATACCTAGAGGGTGTCTCTAGGGTTTGAGAGCAGGAGATTTGAGCTGTTGAAAGGGGTTTTCTTTGGGCTTCTATTCTAAGAGCAATTAGAGAGATTGAGAGTTGATTTGTTGAGGGTTTATGAGAGATTTGTAACCCTAGTTTGTTCCTCTTGGTTTCTAATAGTGAAAACTCCTCCCTCCTTGCCCCGTGGACGTAAACATCTCGCCGAACCACGTTAAAACTGGTGTTATTGTGTTTGTGCTATTGTTTGGTGTGTTTGTTCATCTCTCTTGGCTATTTGGTTGGATCTCAGCATAGGGGATTCTCCCCAACAAGTGGTATCAGAGCTTCGGGTAACGCTTGGGCTTTTTGGAAGTGTAAATCAGTTGGGAAGTTCATCTAGAGCTTCGGTTGGTGATAAAAGTGGAATCTTTATGGTAAAAATTCTATCTCTGGTCAATTTTGGATCTATTCCTTGTTTGTTCCGTAATTGTTATTGGGTGCTTTGAGATATATGGCTGGGAAAGATAAAAGTGGGGAGGGTTCTTCTAGTTTGAAGATCATCCAAAGTTTGAATATCCATTCTATGAAGATAGATGTGGAGAAGTTTGATGTCACAAATAATTTTAGATTTTGGAGATGCGAAGTCTTGGATACGCTGAATGCGCAAAATTTGGAAGATACGTTGGAGTTGGACGGGAAACTGGACGATATTGATGAGAAGGTTTGGAAGAAAATGAATAGAACGGCGTGTGGTGTGATTAGGTCTTGTCTTACCCAAGATCTAAAATATGATGTGATGAATGAGACTTCGACAAAGAAGATTTGGGAAGTCCTAGAGGGCAAGTATTTGACGAAGAGCGTCGAAAATCGTTTGCATTTGAAGAGGAGGTTTTATCGCTTCCAATTGAAGAAGGGGACATCCATTAGTGATCACATGAACCACTACACGAAGCTACTTGCAGATTTGGCGAATGTAGATGTTATGGTTGAAGATGAGGACATGGCATTGTTGTTATTGAGTTCCTTGCCCGACGAGGAATATGAGACCTTCGTCCTCACTCTTATTAATGGGAAGGCATCTCTTTTGTATAGTGAGGTCACCGCGTCTCTTGTGAATTATCAACTTCGAAAGAAGGACAATAAGACTTCTATTGAGCCGGTTGCGGGGGTATTGGTTGCAAGAGCTAGAAGTCCTAACCGTGGTAGGAGGTCGCAGTCTAGAGGGGGGCATCCTGCCACTAGTAGAAAACCACGTATTCTAGACGGAATATTCTAGACGGAATTTTTTTCGTCTAGAATGTATTAAACTAGACGGAAAAATTCCGTCTAGAATATTCCGTCTAGGATAAAATATTCTAGACGGAAATTTCCGTCTAGAATAGTATCCTAGACGGTTGTTTTATTTTTATTATTTTTTTTAAAATTTTCACGTATCCTAGACGGAAATTTCCGTCTAGAGTATACATCCTAGACGGAAATTTCCGTCTAGGATACGTGGAAATTTAAAAAAAAATTTAAGGCGTCAAAACCCCAGCCCCCCTTCATTTCCCCCCAAATCGAAAGAGAAAGGAAAACCCCCCCGGAAGGGACCCCCCCGCCGCCTTTAGGGCTCCTTCTTCGTCCCTCGACCGCTCCGGTCAGACCCCCCTCCACTCCGACCTCCCCTTCGCGAGTCCCCTCCTCCGGCGTTTCCTTCTTCATCTTCCAGAAAAGAGAAGCGCGCCCTCCAATTCCAGATCTAAGATCGAGTCGGAGCTCAACTCTATCTGCGATGGGATCTTGAAGCTTCTCGATTCGCATCTGGTTCCTTCGACGTCTGCGAGCGATTCGAAGGTGTTTTACTTGAAGATGAAGGGCGATTATCATCGGCACTTGGCGGAGTTTAAGATCGGATCGGATCGAAAGGATGCGGCTGAGAGCACGCTTTCAGCTTACAAGGCTGCTCAGGTTCAGATCTGACCTCTATGGAGTTTGATTTGTTTTTTTTAAGATTTTTTTTTAAAAATTCAGCGCGAGATTTTGAAAACATTATCATTTAACGTGAGATCCTAATGATTGATGTTGTTTTCCTTTGGATCTGACAGAATTTTGTTCGAATTAACTCTGTAATTGTAACTTAGCTGACTTTTCACGAATTTTCTCGACTTTATTGCCTGCTTTACATTCCTAAGTTTCATAAACTTTTTGGGAAAGTTTGGATTTTTTCTTCTTCAAAATTTGTGAATAATTTAGTGATGAGTTGGTCTTTTGAGGATATAAAATGATGGTCGTTGTTCAGGACATTGCGGTTGCGGAGTTGGCCCTAACACACCCGATCCGTTTGGGATTTGCATTCAACTTCTCGGTGTTCTACTACGAGATCCTCAACTCACCTGACAGGGCTTGCGCTTTGGCCAAATTCTTGCTGGTGGTAGAGGTTTGGGAACCTTCAAAAGCGGACTTAAGGGTGGAGTACATATTGTTAAAACTGAGGAGGTGGAAGATATTGCTGGTAAAGGGTTACATCTTCAATTTGATATCATTTGTTTCTGTTTCAATCTTTCAATCTGGTCGTGCATCTGAATGCTTTTGTGCTACTAGAGTTTTATATTCAAATGAACACAGTTCTGAATTTTCATCTTCAAAGAATTAATAAACACTTGTGAAATGCTGATTATAGGTTCTTTCTCCTCGATAATTCTGGCATAAATGTTACTGAAATGGGAAAAATTGGACCCGGTAGTGAGCCAGTGGTGTTTCTTTTCTGAAGCTAGCATTTATTTGTTGGATTTGGTTTCACGAACATTTGCCTGCTTATGTGAATGTTCGTTGATGGTTATTTAGCTGTAAAGTTGAATTGATTTCATAATTATTTGTAATAGTTTGATAAATAATAGTTAGACAAGTTAACCCATTGTGAGTTGATTTTAGAAATTATGTCACTCACTTTGAAGATAGAATCGTCTGAACAGATTATTATCAGGTTCATATTTTCGTTGCCAAGCATAGGGGCAAAAGTTATTGACCCAAGAGTCCATACGTTGACCCTTTTGTACTCCATCAACATCGTCCTCTTGATACATGTTGCTTGAACTCTGCATCCAATATTTTTCATCTCCAAGCATTCCTCAGGTCCTTTTGTAATCCAATATTTTGCGGTGTCTAGGCAACATTTTTAGTAGCAATTATGTTGCTGTGATTAGCATGGCCTATGTGAATGTAATAATGGGTTTCCCTCCAGCAATGAATTTTGTGAGCTAGTAGTGTTAGTAGAGGTTTCAAGGTGTTCTATACTTTAAACATACAAGCTTACAACTATATTGCACCCATATGCATACCCAATTATGTCTTTTGGTTACTTATGGAAAATATATTCCCCTTGATATAGGCAAGAAATAATGGAGTGTGAAACGAAGCGGAAAGTTCAGCAAGGAGTTTCAGGCTTTCACAGGCATGATTCTTTCGTTGAATATAATGTTTTGGTGAAGCTTCCCACTTTTCCTCTCAAAATATATGCAACCAAACAAACCTTTAATGACAAGTGGATTATTGGTCTTTTAAGTCATCCTCGTTGGATTACATAGTTGTTCCCTGAATGTTAAGTGTTTACCTGAAATGAAACACAACTAGGATCAGTGTTTACCTGAATGTTAGACGTAGTATGTTGGCCATTTTATGCAGTTTCTGGGGGCGCATTGTTGTGTAACTTTGTTGATCCAATTCATTTATCCTAATATTTTCATCCAGACTACTGTCCCAGGCAGTAGATAGACATTATTATGTTGTGTTTGTGGTTCAACCACCTAGGACTAAGTGGCCAGGCTTTCTCCTAATTAATGGTAAATGCCCAAATAAAAATATTCATTATTCATTGTGCTGTTTCGTACAGTTTTCTCGATTCTTGCTTTCATTTTGAGTAAATGACAAATTACAACTAGTCAAGTGACAGCTAATTCATTAATTTCTTTAACTTTTGCTGCAGGCCTGTGCAGATTTTGAAGAGCTCAAACTTTAATGGATGGTCAGCCGTAAGATTCTTTAACTTTGGCTATTAGTTCGCTAATAGTGTTGAGTCTATATATCAACTGCTTTTTCGTTAGTATCAATATACATTTTGTAGCTGTGTTTCTTTTCGTATAGGATGTTAGATTCTACTAACTCCTAAAAAAATATTTTAAAATATTTTGGGCTTGCTAGATAACCTATGTCTTCAAAATGTCTGACACACATAATTACCTCAATGCTAGCTAATAATCTCGTTTACGTAGACCTTTCTTATGAGGAAGTAAATTTACTATTAGTTTTTTCATCTAGTCCCCAACATTGCTAACTTTGTTTTGCTTTCTTATTGTTATGATATTTGGTGTTATTTAAAATGTTCCAACTTGTCAGGGTTAGTCCATTTCTTGACCAATTCTTCTAAGACTTCTGTGGAACTTTATGTGTCAGCTTATGGCCAGGGGGAGGAGTGTTCTGTGATGCCAGTAATAAACATTTTGTCATGCCCTTCAGAGATTGGTTCAGGAAGAATGGGTGAGAAGGGAGTGAACATAATTCAGAGATTGGCACTCCCCTGTAAGATGATCTTGGAACTTTGTTGATGGCGATTCTTCAAAGGTCTCATCCTCTGTACATTATTACAACCAGATTCTTAGGCCTCAAGTAGCCTAATTGATGAACTGATCTCTCGTTCCTAGTTTTAACTAGATTCAATTAGTACATTTACTCCCACTTGTAATGGTGACTCTTGTACCAGAAAAATTCATGAGACCCCCCTGAATGAGACCTGTGTACTTGTCCTTTTAATCTGAAACTGTTGTAAAGGCATCAGGCATTAAATTGTGTATTATTTTGAATGTATGATTTGAATATAATTGAATTTGATATTGGAATATAATTGGATATGAATATGTTTTGGTGTTGTGCTATAATGTGTGCATGTGATATTATATGCCACGCGAGGTAGGTTCTGCAAAAAAAAAAAAAAACTGTAGCAAAGTATCCTAGACGGAAATTCCGTCTAGGATGCTCAAATTCCGTCTAGAATACTTTTTTAAAAATAAAAAAAATAAAAATAAAAAAAAATCAATTTCCGTCTAGAATGAGTATTCTAGACGGAAATTCCGTCTAGAATACTCATTCTAGACGGAATTTTTTTCCGTCTAGAATAAATTATTCTAGACGGAAATTCCGTCTAGAATAATCCGTCTAGGATGTATTCTAGACGGTTTTGAATTCCGTCTAGAATATTCCGTCTAGGATGTATTCTAGACGGAATTTCCGTCTAGAATACTTCATCCTAGACGGAAACAAACTAGACGGCTATTCTAGACGGAATTCCGTCTAGGATACACATCCTAGACGGAATTTTGTGTATCCTAGACGGAATTTTCCGTCTAGGATGCCTAGTTTTTTAGCAGTGTGCAGTTGGTAGGAATCAGTGTGCCTTTTGTAGAGAGGATGGATATTAGAAAGCCGAATGCCCAAAATTACAAGCCGGGAAGAATAAGAGGAAAGCTATTCAAGATTCAGAGTTGAATGTTGCCAAGGCTAGTGGCGACGTTTCAGATTCAGATTCTTCGGGCTATTCATGCCCAGCTCTTCTGTCAGTTGGTGTGGCCGACTCCACCGAGTGGATGTTGGATTCGGGTGCTACTTACCACATATGCCCTAGGAGGGATTGGTTCTCCAGCTTTTAGGAGTTGGAAAGAGGGGATGCTGTACTTATGGGTAATAATCACAGGTGCCCTATTGGTGGTATTGGTATTGTTCGGATTCGGATGAGTGATGGGATGATTCGGGAGTTGGTTGATGTGAGGTTCGTTCCTCAACTGAGAAGAACATCATTTCACTTGGGGTATTAGAGGCAGCAGGCTATAGGGTGACCTTGGTGGATTCTTGCTTAAAGGTCACATTGGGGTCCATGATTGTGATGAAGGGCGTCAGGAGGAGTAACTTGTGTTATCTGCTAGGGAGCACGGTGATTGATAGAGCGCTGACGACTTCTTTGGCTAGACTGTGGCATTGTTTGGTGCTGGAGTATATTATTGGTTATACCATGCATAAATTAATGAGGAGTGCTATGACCTGTAGATTGAAGTCCTTTGAGCACAGTGGGATGAGCAAGAAGACCGAGGTGGAGTTTGACACTTCTATCCACCGATCAAGGGGTCTTATTGGAGGTGTTCGGTCAGGCATTGGGGGACCTTCCATGGAGGCATCATTGGGAGGTAATCGGTATTTTGTTTCCTATGTTGGGGATTGTACTAGGCATATATGGGTTGCAACCAAGTCCCTTTGGTATGAAGCCCTAGTAGTCCGCAACAGTTGGAGGAGGTGTATGGGCAGAGAGGTTACCCGTCGTACTAGTTCTAGTAGGGGTTCTTTCTTGCATTGGTGCCAAGCTCATGGCAGTTGGAGACACTTCAGAGGAGAGGAGACAGTAGGGCGACAAGATGAGATGGCGGATTTAGTGGGCCGTTCTTTTCTGGAGGAGAATTGGCGTTGGTTGTCGAGCAGTGGATCTGGTATTCAGGCTCTGACAGTTTTGGGTCATCTTATGAGGTTGCCGACTGCTGCGTTAGATATTATTGGATCTGGTGGAGCTGCTTTAGATTTTGGTTGGCGTCGGATATTGGGCTACCCAGCACGTGGCCACATCGTGGATGTGAGATTGGATCCGATTGCGCATTTGGGATTCAGAGGCTCTTTTGGCTATCGGTTGAGGGCTTCTGAGTTTGATCTGAGCAGGTATGTCATTTTGGACTCTCGGCATGTAGAGAGTATTGATCAGATCAGTGGGATATCACAGCGGGTGGAGGTTGATGCTACTCCACATCGGGTGGAGCTTATTCCACATACTCCAGGTCATTTTGCATTAGTTGGGATTCCGGCTGAGGTGATACAGTTTGGGGATCAGATTGTTCAGGATGCAGATGACGAGTTGTTTGATCCGTGTGCAGCTGGTGGATATAACTTGGATACGACCATTGGTTCACCTCAGGTGGAGGTGTTTGAATCGTTTCAGTATGGGACCGTTGGTGATGCTGTTAGCCGCGCATTGGATGTTGGTATCAGTGAAGAGTCGAGGACTCTTCTTTTGGATTGAGGGCCTTTGGAGGCCATTGGGTGAACTACGTGAAAGCTTGATTCCTTGGAGAGGATACGTAGGCAGTCAGTTTTGATGCAGCCGATTTGGTGAGTAGATACTTTTGGTTTGGGGTGAGTATTCGCACTCCCGTTTGGGTCTCGACATGTTGTGGATGGGGTTCGTTGTCATGAGTCCGTTGCCATGGCGTACTGGATGCAACAAGTGAGGTAATTAGTTTGGTTGGTGTCGGCTCAGTTTGGAAGAATCTTCGTCCATGTGGAGATTTGTAGAAATTGGCAGTTGATGGCTCAGAACAGGCAGTTGACAGGTTGGTGGTCGACCGTGACGGTCGACCACATTCGTGCATAGAAGGCACTGTGCATCTGGATTAGTGGCCGTCGACCGCAGAAGTTTTTATTTTTCGTGGCGGTCGACCACCACGGTCGACCGTAGATGTTTCTGGACTTTGAGGCTGTTCTAGGATTAAGGGCGGTCGACCATGGTGGTCGACCACGATGGATCACGGTCGACCCCCGTGGTCGACCGCCGCAGCGGTTTTGGGTCTGGTTCTGTTTCCAGACCTGTTTCGTTTGGGATTGGTATAAGTACCTAGAGGGTGTCTCTAGGGTTTGAGAGCAGGAGATTTGAGCTGTTGAAAGGGGTTTTCTTTGGGCTTCTATTCTAGGAGCAATTGGAGAGATTGAGAGTTGATTTGTTGAGGGTTTATGAGAGATTTGTAACCCTAGTTTGTTCCTCTTGGTTTCTAATAGTAAAAAAAACCCCCTCATTGCCCGTGGACGTAGGCATCTCGTCGAACCACGTTAAAACTGGTGTTATTTTGTTTGTGCTATTGTTTGGTGTGTTTGTTCATCTCTCTCGGCTATTTGGTTGGATCTCGGCATATGGGATTCTCCCCAACAAGAAGGACATCTTTTCTACCTAGACTTGGCCGATCAACCTTCTTCCTCGTCGTGCATTTCAGTCTCACCAATGTAGGTGTAAATTTTGAACTCCCGGAACAGGGACTTCGTTTATATTGATAAGAATAGCTTATTACAAACTAATAATCAAATGTTTACAACAGAAGCGGAGGGAATGCCCTCCTCGTTTAACGTGGGGTCTTCGGTAGCGATAGGACGCCTCCCTCGGTTCTCGCACAGAGTTCGCTTCCCTTCGACGATCCGATCGAAGTTGCTGCTGGAGCTTCAGTACGCAGTAGAAGGTCCAATGTAAGTGGGTTCGAGTCTACCCGAGAGCCTCAAGTCGGAGAGTTTCGATGAGTCTCTTCAAATGAGGGAGCCTTTAGCAAAAGCCAAGGTTCAACCTTTGGAAGATTAGCCAGCCGAGTAAGCAGCAGCCAATCCCCCTTGTTGCTGGCTGAAGATGGCTTTAAATAGGCAAGGGATGGCATGTGCTATTCCTTGATTTGTGGGATTTGACCACTAGTATAGGTGAGGGGGCCAGCCGCCCTATTCTTGTAGCCGTCCCTGGCTGTACCTAGTACCTGGGTAAGGAACACCATGCTTCCTCCCTTGAAACAGGGGATCTGACCACTGATGCGACTGTTCCTATACTCTAAGTGGGTAGTTGACAGTGAGCTGGCGAGTCGGCAGGCGGACTTGGGTCTGCAGGCGAGCTTGGGACTGCAGGCAGACTTGGGTCTGCAGGCGAGCTTGCAGGCGAGCTGGGCTTGCAGGCGAGCTTGGGACTGCAGGCAGACTTGGGTCTGTAGGCGAGCTTGGGACTGCAGACAGACTTGGGTCTGTAGGTGAGCTTGGGACTGTAGGCAGACTTGGGTTTGCAGGCGAGCTGGGTCTGCATGCGAGCTTAGGACTGTAGGCAAACTTGGGACTGCAGGCGGACTTGGGTCTGCAGGCGAGCTTGCAGGCGAGCTGCGTCTGCAGGCGAGCTTGGGACTGCAGGCAGACTTGGGTCTGTAGGTAAGCTTGGGACTGCAGGCAGACTTGGGTCTGCAGGCGAGCTTGGGACTGCAGGCAGACTTGGGTCTGCAGGCGAGCTGGGTCTGCATGCGAGCTTGGGACTGCAGGCAAACTTGGGACTGCATGTGGACTTGGGTCTGCAGGCGAGCTTGCAGGCGAGCTGGGTCTGCAGACGAGCTTAGGACTGCAGGCAGACTTGGGTCTGTAGGCGAGCTTGCTCGTGCAGGCGAACTTCAAGCTGTTAGGCGAGCTAGGGACTGCAGGCGAACCTGGGTCTGCAGGCGAGCTTCAAGCCGTTAGGCGAGCTCCTGAGCATGGATCGAAGAATAGGCCGTAACTTTCAAACCGTAAGTCGGAATTGGACGAATTATATATAAAAATTTCCTATCTCGACGAGACGAAGCCATACGAACTAGGCCGAAGGCTTCGGCTCGCTTCCTCCGTTTCGCGAAATTCCTTCCTGTTTGAGAGATATCAACGTTTTTCTCCTTTTTGCTATTTCGGACGAGGTTTTAGCCGTTTTGTTCTGAACTTCTCTGATAAGGATTAAAGGTAATTTTTATTGGCTACAACCAACTTCTCACACTTCTCGTGAAAATAAAACTTGGGACTTGGTCACCCTTATGTTACAAGGCTTGAGCATATGTTTAAGTTAAAATTTCTTTTGGATAAGTTAAATGTCAAATATGGTTCTTTCGATAATGTCAAAGCTGTGCTCTTAGTAAATGTGGACGCAGGGGACCAGGGGGCCTACCCACGTGGGTGGGATTTCGTGGGCGGCTGCCCACCGTGCCGCGCCGCACGGCGCGGGATTTTTTCTTCCCGCTGAATTTTTTTGCTCCCCCGCACGTGCTTTTTTTTTCTTTCCCGTGTTTTCTTCTCCCGCCTAAATTCTCAGCATTCCCTCCCCTTGGTTTCCTATAAATAGAGAAGGGGTGGAGGTGTTATGGAGTGGGGAAATTAGTGGGGAAAAATACTAAGTGGGTTTTGTATTGGAGTTCTTTTGAGAGAAAAGAGAGAGTGAGTTGAGATAGAACTTGTAATAAGTTTGGTATTCTCCTCATAGTGAAACCCCCTCCCGTGGACGTAGGCTAATTAGCCGAACCACGTAAATCTCGTGTTTGTATTGTCTTAACTATTTGTTTTACTTGCAGGTGCCCTCGATAGTTCAGTCCTTGTACTGATGAGAGGAAGAGTGAATATCTCACTTTGCTGAGATATTTCGCTACTGAGTCTGGTTTCCTTCGCGAAACACAGATATCGAGTTTGACTTGTACTTTTGTGAAAACAAAAGTCAGGGTTCTCTCTTAGGACATATCGCTTCCGCGACGGTGTGTGTGACTCTGCGCCCAACAATTGATATCAGAGCCCTTATTCAGATTGGTGGTGGTTAAGCTACTAATATGAGGTGGTGATTGACTATTGTGTGGCGAACACAAAGAAATTGTTAAAAATTCCTGAGAGAAGCGGATTTACATAATACAAGCGGAAAATGGCTTCTACAAGTAAAACAAGTAAAGTTGGAAAATACGAGATTGAAAAATTTAATAGGAAGAATGATTTTTAATATTGGAGGATGCAGATGAAAAATTTACTGATTTCGCAAAAATTGCACAAGGCTTTGGCCGGAAAAGAGAAGAACACAAATATGTCTGATGAGGATTGGGAGGAGCTGGATCTGGAAGCACGGGCGTCGATTATCCTATGCATTGAGAGGGATGTAGCTTTCTTGGTAGACGGGGAGGAAACAGCTACGGGCGTGTGGTTAAAGTTAGAAAGCACATTCATGACGAAGAGTCTAACGAACCGGATCTATTTAAAATCCAAATTGTATACTTGCAAGATGGAGGAAGGCTCGTCAATCCGGGAATATATCAATAAGTTCGATAGGATCATATCGGATTTGAAAGACATTGAGGTGAAAGTGGAAGACGAGGATCAGATGCTTCTACTACTGCTATCTCTGCCGAAGTCCTATGAAAACCTGGTGCAAACACTGATGCTTGTGGGTGATACTTTGTCGATGGATGAGACTAGAATGATGCTTCTAGCGGATGATCTTCAAAAAATTGCAACTAGTGATATGATCACTGGTGGTAACAAAGAACAAGCACATGGACTGTTTGCCAGAGGAAGAGGCAATGAGCGAGGAAAAGGTAAGGGAGGAAAGTCTAGATCTAAATCGAGACCTCTTGCGGGACGAGCGTGTTTCAAATGCGGTGAAGTTGGGCATTTCAAGGTCGATTGTCCTAACAAGAGAGTAGGTGGGAAGAAGAATAACAACAAGACTGAAAGACGAGAAGGCAAGGAAGAGGCGAGCTACGCTTCAGGGGAAGGGAGCGATAAGGAATGCTATGTCGTCACGGGTGGCGAGGATACCTCAGGGAAGTGGATTCTTGATTCTGCTTGCTCTTACCATATGTGTCCAAATAGGAAGTGGTTTACTACCTACAGGAGCATTGATGGTGGAACCGTACTGATGGGGAACAACCATGCTTGTAAAATGGTGGGGCTAGGTGATATCAAGATCAGGATGCATGATGGAGTGGTTCGAACCTTGACGGATGTAAGGTACGTTCCCGACTTGCAGAAGAATCTAATCTCAATCGGTGCTTTGGACTCCGAGGGTTGTAAGATCATAACAGAGAACAGAGTGAAGAGGGTTGTTCGGGGTTCCTTAACAGTGATGAAGGGTGTTCGTCACGGTAATCTATATACTCTCTCGGGTACGACGGTGACGGGAGATGCAGCAGTTGGAGCTGAAGGAAGTGGTGGAGACCCATGTGAGCACACACGGTTATGGCATAGGCGGCTTGGGCACATGTCAGAGAAGGGTCTGGATCTGCTTGGTAAAGAGGGTTTGCTAAAGAATCTGAAGGAACCTTGCATGGATTTTTGCGAGGATTGTGTGTATGAAAAGGCACACAGGGTCCAGTTTCTGAGGAGCAAGCACAAGAGCAGAGGGATTCTAGATTATGTGCACACGGATGTTTGGGGTCCGGTTTCGACAACTTCCAAGGGTGGTTCCAGATATTTTGTCTCATTCATAGATGATCTTTCTAGGTATGCTTGGGTGTATTTCCTGAAGCATAAGAATGAGGTATTTGAGACATTCAAGAAGTGGAAGGCGATGGTTGAGAACAGGACAGGGAAGAAATTGAAGATGCTGAGATCTGACAACGGTACAGAGTACACATATGGTGCCTTCAAGGAGTTCTGTGATCAGGAGGGAATTGCTAGACACTGGATAGTTAGATCTACACCACAGCAGAATGGGGTCATGGAAAGACTGAACCGAACACTGCGGGAGAAAGTAGTGATTATGCGATCATATGCTGGTTTGGGCAAAGAATGGTGGGCAGAGTCGATTGCTACAGCTTGTTATATTGTGAATCGATCTCCACATTCGACATTGGACGGTGATATACCCTATCGGGTGTGGTCAGGGGAGCATGCAGATTATGAGAGGCTCCGGATTTTCGGATGTACCGCCTACTATCACGTCAATGAGGGAAAACTTGACGCGAGGGCCAAGAAGGCAATTTTCTTGGGGTATGCAAAGGGCGTAAAAGGCTACCGTCAATGGTGTACAGAAGATTCAAAGTTCGTGATCAGCATGGACGTTACCTTTGATGAGAAGTTCATGATTGCTAAGGTGCCCAAGGATGATGGTGTTGAGACTGTTATGACTTCCAAGTCTCAGGTTATTGAGATAGAACCTAAAGACCAACCAGGTTCTAGTCGTGTTCAAGTGAAAAATCAGGTAGATGATGAGCTTGAGCAGGAGGAGGTTCAGCAGGAGAATACACAGGCACTACAACAACAGCAGCTCGAGGATAGCTTGGCTTCTACTAGGCCAAGGCGAGTATAGAAGCAGGTACAGAAGCTGGGGGCTGATCATCCCTAAAGCACTATGGGCATGTTAATTTGGTTGAGTACGCACTCTCGGTGGAGAAAGATGAGCCGGTCTCCTTCAAGGAAGCTATTCGAGACAAGAATAGTGAGAGTTGGTTGGCTGCGATGGAGGAGGAGATGGAATCTCTCCGGAAGAACCAAACATGGGAGGTGGTCCCATTGCCCGTAGGAAAGAAAGCAATTCAGAAATGCTAGAAGAAAAAGCAATTCAGAAGCTTTACTGTCGCATACGAATGAGAATCCCGCGGACAGGTGCAGAAGACAGCCATTCAAATTCAATGGTGGAAACTCCAAATTGTGCCTCAAGCTGGTCACACTCCTGAAGGTCATTCAGACCCTTCGTCTATCTTGCCTCGCTCCTCTGCAAATGTAAATTTGAGTCCAGCAATATCTAGGTGTTCCTCTCGTTCCAATCTTGGTCAACCACCAAAAGGATTTGGTTATTCCCCTGAGCGGTATGGTCCTTCCACATCCTTCTTTTCTACGCTTAAAGTAACCCTATTTCAATTCCTTCTACCTATAAACAAGTAGTGGTGTGTGAGTGTTGGAGAAAGGCAATGGTAGAGGCGCTTGAAGCCCTTGAAACTAATCAAACATGGGATTTAGTCCCTTGACCAAATGATGCTTCAATCATTGGTAATAAGTCGGTTTACACTATTAAAGTAAATCCTGATGGCGCGCTTGACACGTATAAAGCTCGGCTTGTGGTCCAAGGCTATAGACAGAAATTTAGGATTGACTATGAGGAAGCGTTTTCGATAGCTAAAATGACTACTGTTCGTATGCTACTTGCTGTAGCATCGGCTAGAGGGTGGTCTTTACTTCAAATGGATGTAAAGAATGCCTTTCTGCCCAACGCATTTAAAGGAAACAGTCTATTAGAATCAACTCTCGGATATTCTCTTTTGAAAATAAATTTGGTGTGCAAACTTTGTAAGTCACTTTATCGCCTCAAACAGGCCCCTCGAGCATGAATTAAAAAATTTTGCACCTCTATTTGTTCTGCTGGGTTTCAACAAAGCTCAAAAGCTCACTCATTGTTTACTCGCCATTCTTCTAATGGGATAATTATTCTCTTATTATATGTTGATGACATAGTCATAGCCGGCAGTGACAACAAAGGCATTGTTGAACTAAGAGACTTACTTCTGGCATCTTTCCACATGAAAGATCTCAATTCACTCACTCTCTTGGATAGTTTCTTAGCCAAAAGAAATACACTGAAGACTTGATCAGGTTGGCTAATCTGACGAACGACAAGATTAGCGCCACACCTAGGGAGCTCAATTTCAAATTAAAGCGAGATAGTGGGCAACCTATTGCCGATCCAAATTTATATACAAGACTTTTTGGAAGTCTTATTTATCTTACCATAACAAGGACCGATAGCTCATTTGCAGTACAAGTCGTTAGTCAATTTGTCTCTGAGGCATGATCGTTACATCTTACTGCTCTTCATCGCGTCATTCGCTATCTAAAAGGAACAATTGGTCATGGTTTATTCTTTCCTTCCAAAGGTTATCTGGACCTTACTGCCTTTGCTGATGTAGATCATGCTAGATGTCGAGACACGAGGCGTTCCTCCAGTGGCTGGTGTGCTTTCTTGGGTTCCTCACCAATATCATGGAAATGTAAAAATGCAAAATAGATGTGCTGAATCCTCTATGGAAGCAGAGTATCGATCAATGTCATCCAGTGGCTGCAAGATAGTTTTCATGTCTCATCTCATGATCAAATAGTACTGTCTCATCTCATGATCAAATAGTAGACTTGTTCACCAAATCTATGAGTTTTGCGCAACATAGGTATCTGGTTAACAAATTGATGCTTGCTAAGTCCCCGCATCAACTTTGGGGGGGGGGGGGG
>BQKN01066053.1:720422-757473 GCA_022839385.1 Asparagus kiusianus
CTCTCTCTCTCTCTCTCTCTCTCTCTCTCTCTCTCTCTCTCTCTCTCGTTCTTCATCAGAGAAAAGGGTAAAAAAAGCCCTAGATTTGTGAAGAATTGTTGTTGCTCTCTCTCGTTCTTCATCAGAGAAAAGAGGGAGAAAAACCCATAGATCTCTTCACCTGCAGCTACATCTTTCCCTCTCTATCGTTCTCATCTTCAGAATTGGGGGAAAGAGCCGATCATTAAAGGGCCTAAAGATCTCTCTTTTAAGCCTATCGGTGTTCAGAGCTACCCATTTTCTGCCCATCTGAATCACGCAGTTGGCAACGAAGCAAAAATTAAGATAAAAATTTGTGTTTTTAATAAAAATTAGATTTTTTATCAGTTAGATTCTTATTTTGTACATGATGTGAAGATTTTTCAGTTTAATTCACCTAGGCTAATGTTCTATTCCATGCTCATATTTTAGTCAGATCACGACTATGATGAAGGTCACATAATTCTGCGAAATTTTTTGTTATCAACTATAGTGTCAGTATGATACATGTTATGTTAAATTTCATGCTCAAAATATTTTTTTATTAAACTAGTCTATTGTTCTATTTCATGCTCAAATTTGTTTTGCCTTTCACCTAGACTGTTAGCTTATAATTTTTAATTCTTTGTGAATGATCTGTGTAGACACTTAGAAAAACCAATTTTTCTATCATAAGCGACTCATGCACAGGCATAAGTCGACTTATGGTAAGTCAACTTGTGTCTGTGCACGAGTTGACTTATGTTCTGTTCTGGAATTGTTGGTTTTTTTCTCCAGTTGTTGATTTTCGCTTTACCAAGTCGACTTATGGAGCTTGTTAAGTCGACTTATGGTAAGTCGACTTGTTCCCACTGATAAGTCGACTTACGACGGTTTTCAGGCCTGTTTTGGTTTCTTGTTTGGTTTGGGTTTCTATTTTAATATATATAGAAGCACGATTTGTTTAGGGTTTATCGATCATATTGATTGAGTTTTGGGGTAGCTTGAAGGAGAGTTTTGAGCACAGAAAAGAGAGTTCTTTCTGAGCAATTTGTTTGAGGGTTTTGTGAGAGATTTGAGAGTTTAGTTTGAGAGATTGTTTGTGAACTTTTGAGTTATCTTGTAATCTTTATTTTATATTATCTTTCTCTATAGTAAAAACCCATCCCCTTCTTTCCTCGTGGACGTAGGTAATTTACCGAACCATGTTAAACTTTGGTGTTTAAGTTTGTGCTATTATTAGTTGATTTGTGTGTCTTCTCTCTCTATAAATTTGTGAATCCTCAAAACACACGCTATACTCCCAACAAGTGGTATCAGAGCTCGGGCTACGCTTGGGCTATTTAGAGGAGTAGATCGCTTTGAAAGCTTGTCTAGGGTCTCAATTAGAGATAAATGTGTGATCTTTTTGGTAAAAATTCTATCTTTTCTCAGTTTGGATCTATTCTTCAGTTTGTTCCGCATTGGTTGTTAGTGTGTTAAGGAAGATGACTAGAAAAGAAAGTACATTGGGTTTTAAGGGTGGTGCTTCTGGCGTGAAGACCATTCAAAGTTTGAATATCCACTCTACGAAGATAGATATAGAGAAGTTTAATGGCATGATCAATTTTGGATTATGGAGATGTGAGGTTTTGGATGCGCTGAATGTACAAAATTTGGAGGATACTTTAGAGTTGGATGGTAAGCCAGATGATATCGAAGAGAAAATTTGGAAGAAGATGAATAGAACGGCGTGTGGTGTGATTAGATCTTGTTTGACTCAAGATTTGAAATATGATATGATCAATGAGACTTCGGCTAAGAAGATCCGGGAGATCCTTGAGGGTAAGTATTTGACCAAGAGTGTAGAAAATCGTTTGCATTTGAAGAGGAGGTTTTACCGTTTTTAATTAAAGAAAGGAACCTCCATTGGTGATCACATGAACCACTACACGAAGCTTCTTGCGGATTTGACGAATATGGATGTTATGATAGAGGATGAGGATAAAGCTTTGTTATTGTTGAGTTTCTTACCATATAAGGAACATGAGACCTTTGTTCTTACCTGAATTAATGGAAAGGCGTCCCTTTCGTATAGTGAGGTAACCACTGCTCTTGTGAATTACCAACTAAGGAAGAAAGATAAGGAGTCTACAAGTGACACAATAGCAGAGGCATTGATCGCAAGAGGAAAGAATCCAAACCGGAAGAATGGGAAGTCACAGTCTAGAATAGGGTATCCTATAGTTGGCAAAGATCAGTATGCTTGGTGTAAAGAGACTGGTCATTGGAAGAAAGATTGTCCAAAGCTCAGTGAATGGATGAAGAACAAGCAGAAGGGAAAGGGAAAGCAACCATTATCAGAAGCAAACATCATCATATCGGATGGTAATCTTTCTGACTCATCTGTTTATTCACTTTCTATTAGTCCCATAGTTGACTATTCAGAGGAATCTGAGTGGATGTTGGATAGTGGTGCAACCTATCATGTGTGCCCTAAAAGGGAATGGTTCTCTAGTTTTGAAAAGCTAGATAGTGGTGTGGTATACATAGTGATAACCGTACATACCAGATCCTTGGGATAGGTAAAATTTGCATCAAGATATTTGATGGGATGATTAGAGAGTTATATAGAGTGAGATATGTTC
The DNA here is from genome assembly GCA_022839385.1 of Asparagus kiusianus. NCBI lineage: Eukaryota > Viridiplantae > Streptophyta > Magnoliopsida > Asparagales > Asparagaceae > Asparagus > Asparagus kiusianus. The sequence goes on from BQKN01066053.1 coordinate 723,047, forward strand.
CTTCTTTGAGGAAGAAATTGCTCTCGATTGGAGCTTTAGTTGGAGAGGGTCTGAAAGTTAGTATTAAGGACATGGTTCTCGAGATTATGGAAGACTCTTTAATTGTGATGAAGGGCGTCAGGAAAAATAACCTGTACTATTTGATTAGAAATACGGTAACAGGTGGAGAGCTGACGACTTCTATTAATTCGACTAGACTGCTGTATTTAAGGTTTGGTCATTCCAGTATTGATTTGGAAAAGGGTGCATCAACCTGCAATTTGAAGTCCATTGAACATTTTAATGTGAGCAAGAAAACCAAGGTGAAATTTGGTACATCTATCCACCGAGCTAAGGGTCTTTTCGATGGAGTTCACGTGGGCATTTGGGGGTCTTCCAAGGAGGCATCATTGAGAGGTAATAGATATCAGGTTTTCTTTATTGATGACTGTTCTAGACATGTTTGGGTTGCAACCAAGTCCTGTTTGAGTGAAGTCCTAGTAGTCTACAACATGTTGAAGAAGTGTAAGAAAGACAGAAGGATGAAGGTACTCCGTTCTGATTTTAGTGAGAAGTACAAGTGGGATCCGTTTTTGTATTTGTGCCGGACTCAAGGCAATTGGAGACACCTTATTGGAGAGGATATCTTGGGGCAACTAGATGGGATGTCAAAGTTGGAGAACTATTTCTTGGTAGAGAAGGAACAATATTTGTGGTCAAGCAATGGTTTGCAGAAGAGTTTCTGGACTAAGGCGTTGACATATTCGAGTCACCTTATTAAAGGGTTGCAAACTGATGTGATAGGAGGTAAAACTCAATTAAAAGTTTGGTCTGGGAATGTCACTTTTGACGAGGCTTCGATGAGGGAGCTAATTGACTCTCAGCAGGTGGAGAGTTTTGGACAGACCTTAGATGTATTACAGCAGGTGGAGGATGATGCTACTTCATATTGGGTAAAAATTACTCCACATACTTCAGATCATACTGTATCATTCGGGATTCCAGCTAAGGTGATACAATTTGGGGATCATATTGATTTGGATGCAGATGATGAGTTGGTTGATTTGAGTGCAGCTGGTGGATATAGTTTGGATTTGGATATGGTCATTGGTTCACCTAAGGTGGAGGTGTTTAATTTGTTTCACTTTGGGGGTATTGGGAGAGCTATTAGTCACAAATTTGTTGGTGAAGAGTTGTGAACTCTTCTATTTAATTGAGGGGCTTTAGAGGCCATCAGAATGAACTACGAGTGACTTGATCCCTTGGGAGAGGGGGGTACGTAGACAGTCAAATTTGATGCAGCCAATTTGATGAGTAGATACCGACGTTTGGAGAGTGATCGCATTCTCATTTGAGTCTCGACTTATTGTGGATTGAGTCCATTGTTGTGATTTTTTGTATCACTTCATACTGCACACAACAAGTGAGACATTTGGTTTGGTTGGTGTCGGCTCAGTTTTAGAAAACTTCACCGAGGTGGAGAATTATGGAGAAACTTAGAAAAACTAGTTTTTCTGTCATAAGTCGACTCATGCACAGGCATAAGTCGACTTATGGTAAGTCAACTTGTGTCTGTGCACGAGTCGACTTACGTTCTATTCTAGAATTATTGGTTTTGGTCACTGGCAAGTTGACTTATCAGGACTGTTAAGTCGACTTACGTTCTATTCTCTAGTTGTTGATTTTTGCTCTGCCAAGTCGACTTATGGAGCTTGTTAAGTCGACTTATGGTAAGTTGACTTGTTCCCACTGATTAGTCGACTTACAACGATTTTCAGGCCTGTTTTGGTTTCCTATTTGGTTTGGATTTCTGATTTAATATAAATAGAAACACGATTTGTTTAGGGTTTATCGATCATATTGATTGAGTTTTGGGGTAGCTTGAAGGAGAGTTTTGAGCACAGAAAAGAGAGTTCTTTCTGAGCAATTTGTTTGAGGGTTTTGTGAGAGACTTGAGAGTTTAGTTTGAGAGATTATTTGTGAGCGTTTGAGTTATCTTGTATTCTCTTTCTCTATAGTGAAAACTCATCCCCTTCTTGCCCTGTGGATGTAGGTAATTTGCCGAACCACGTTAAACTTTGGTGTTTGAGTTTGTACTATTATTAGTAGATTTGTGTGCCTTTTCTCTCGGTAAATTTGTGAATCCTCAGAACACGCGCTGTACTCCCAACATGATCATCATGTGAAGAATTGTTTATATATTTTTATGAAGTAGACTGTTAGTTTGCTACAAGTTGTATTCGATTTCATGTTCATATATTTTTTAATGATTGTTGGAATTTTTTTATGAAGTAGACTGTTAGTTTACTACAAGTTGTGTTTAATTTGTCTAATACTTGTATATTTTTTTAACTAGGCTATTGCTCAATTTCTTTTTATCAACTAGACTGTTAGTTTGTAATTTTCATGTATGGTATTGTAGGTGGAAAATATTGAGGAGGAGATGATGATGAGGATTGTATCTGGGGATGCTATGACTATGTTAGTGTTGATGGTTACCTTTCTGAAAAGATTACAACCTAGACAAAGGCGTATCAGTCATGTACCTAGATTAGAAAAGATAGAAATGAAAGATATCGAGATACACAATTGTCTAGGATATTGAATGGTTATTCTACTAGTTGTAAAGATGATGTAAGAATGTGTAAAGTTGTGTTTGACAAGCTTGTAAATTTGATCAGGATGGAGGGTCACTTAAAGACTCTAGGCGCATTACAGTTGAAGAACGACTTGTAATATTCTTGAGCATTTTGGGTCATAAAACCAAAAATAAGGTACTAAGATCTAACTTCATTAGGCCGGGAGAAACAATTAGTAGATTCGAGAGCAATATGAACTTGTGTGCGAAAAGGATATGAGGCTCTGTAGAAAGAATCTTGAATCGATTCTTGAGGATTCCAAATGCACATTCTATTTTAGACCTAAGAGACGAGTGTCGTAAATTAAACAACTATCTTCTATTTATATGTGTCTTTCCGACATACTCTTTTAGATGATAGCGCACACCACGATAGGAAGAGATGAAATCAGGCATAGTAGTGTACCCAGCATCACAAAGGTAATATTTACCTACATATTACATCATAAGAAAGTTAGTAATTGCCTCATTTAAAAAATATTGCAATTTTATTAAAAAATTAATTTTATTACGTACCATTATAAACTCTCAATCCAAGAGGTTGTGGTCTTGAAAGTGCATCTTGAAGGACTCTATAATCGTTAGTTGAGCCCTCCCATCCTACTAGCATATGTACATGAATAATTTGTTTGGAGTGCAAACTGCTAGGACATTATGTGTCACCCCTTTACGATCTCTAAAACATGCTACAAGATTACTAGGTAGCATAGCGTCAACCTGTGTCTCATCTATCATTCCAATACAGTCCTATAAATGTAAACAAGTATGTACTTATATCATGTTAACTTTAATTTTATTTGTAGTTTTTAGTGAGTTGTGGTGAAAAATTACCTTGAAGTAAGGATAATATCAAGGGTTGTTGGCAATCTCTGGTAACACTTGATTTGGTGCTTGTCGAACGTAATGGTCACGCAATTGACAAATGTCATACAAATACCCAAGATTTAACAGATGCTAAAAAAAGATTTAGTTTATAACTGCGATGTGGTACAAGGACTTCGTTAAAGAAAATAAGTACAGAGACTAATTTGAGTATTGCGCCCAAGTATAGGGACCAACATGGCCTTTTATCATTCTAGTTTTTCATTCATGATGACTCACAATATGTAGTCAATTAAACTATTAACCCAGTTGTAATAGAATTCAAATCCACAATTTTCAAGCACGTATAAACATAAATCTGTTTTCATTGACATAATAAATTATTCTCTCATAAAATAAAAAAGAAAAGAAAAAGGGTCTTGATAAATTTGAGTCAAAGTATATGGAAACTGACATAGATGAAAACAACATCAAAGTCTACTCCAATCTTTTGGTATCAGCTCTGTATAACCTTTCTAGGACATTTCAAACTAATTTTTTAAGGAAAAGACAAAATATGTGGAACTTTTATAATCAGTTTATCAGTGGTGACAGGTCACTCAGGTAAATTACACAAAAACCCTGAAAAAATTTAGTTCACTTAGATGCAAACCCAAAAGTTAGCAAATGTTAATTAACTTTCAATGTCTTTGCATTTTTCCAAATCTATTTTCTTGTATCCATCGACTTTAGAGGGCTGGTTATCTGAAAAAGTTCTGTGGGTTAAGTGTCATTTACAAACTTTTGGTTATCTCAAAATCCAGAATCACTCCATAATTAGCATGTTGGAATATCAAATTAAAATGTTAGAATAAATGAGGTTAATAGCATGAGTTTTAGAAGTGCAAGGGTCATAAGTTTAGAAGGGGAAGAGACATAGGTTATGGAAGAATAAGAGTAACTTACTCATTTATGATATTTATCTTTATGACATTAAAATATGAGTTTAATTTATGACTATTGGTATGCCTAGACGTTTTTGTTTTGAAGCCTATATAAAGGGCTATTGTAATCCTTGTTTGATATGAAGAAAGAAAATTAAAGAAATATAAGTGAGTTCTTTGTCTTAATTTGAGAAAGTTCTACGTTCGTAAACTTAAGAGTCAACAATGGTATCAGAGCCACTTGATCCAATTTTCCCATTCTCTCTTCTTCTCATGGCTACCACAAATAATCTTGTCAATCCTCAAGTGCCCAAATTATTGAAAGATAACTATGAGAGTTGGTCAATCCAAATAAGAGCATTATTTGGTTCTCAAGAGTTATGGGAGCTGATCATTGATGAGTTCACGGAACCTACACCAGAAGTAGAAGTCACCTATACCGCCGAAGAGAAGAAGGCTCTCAGAGAGCAAAAAAGAAGGATAGCAAGGCTTATTTTCTACTCTATCAAGGGTTGGACGAGTCTACCTTTGAGAGAGTTGCCGAAGCAACGACGAGCAAGGAAGCATGGGAAATCCTTGCGACCATCTACAAAGGTGTCGAGCGAGTGAAGCGAATTCGCCTCCAAACTTTGAGGGGCGATCTTGAAGTTGCTCAAATGAAAGATGAAGAACAAATCTCCGATTATTATTCACGATTACTTCTAATTGTGAATAAAATAAGGAGAAATTAAGAGAAGATGGAGGATATCTGAGTGATGGAGAAGTTGCTCCGATCCCTCACATCAAAATTCGAGCACGTGGTGGCGGCAATTGAGGAGTCAAAGAATTTGGAGGAGATCTCAATAGAGGAGCTCTTGGGATCTCTCCAAGTTCATGAACAACGAATGCAAAAGAAGGCTAGTTCCATAGTTTTGGAGCAAGTACTAGAGTCAACATTGACTCTAAGTAATCAAGGCTCACAAGGAAGAGGTCATGGTCGTGGTAGAGGCAGGGGACGTGGTCCCCAACAGCAAACCACTCAAAATCAAGTGGAGACTCAAAGCTTTAGAGGACGAGGAAGAAGCAATCATGGCAGATCCACACCTGGCGTGGAAGCAACAAGAATGTTCAGTGCTATAACTGTCACAAGTTTGAGCACTATGCTTCAAATTGTTGGCACAAAACTGAAGACCAAACCAATCTTGCCGAAGCAACAAATAATATGGGTAACAACTCTACGCTTCTTCTTGCTAATGATGATTCAAGTGTTGAGAATGATGCCTGGTACCTTGATCCGGGTGCTAGCAACCACATGTGCGGGAAGAAAGAACTTTTCATGGAACTCGCAGAAGGAGTTCATGGAAGTGTGAGGCTCGGAGATTCTTCAAAACTCCCGGTTGAAGGCAAAGAGAATATTAAAATCTACCAAAAGGATGGTAAGCCCGAGTATATTTCCGATGTTTACTATATTCCTAACATGAAAAGTAATATTCTTAGCATCGGTCAATTACTCGGAAAGGGATACAAAGTATATATGGAGAACAACCATCTTTGGTTGAAAAATACAAATAGAGGCCTCATAGCTTGTGTTAAGATGACAAGGAACCGCATGTTTCCCTTGCATCTAAACACGAAAGTCGACAAGTGTTTTCAAGGACTCATGGAGAATGAGTCATGGATGTGGCATCTTCTCTTCGGCCATCTAAACTTCAGCGGTTTGAAGTTACTGTCTACAGCTGGCATGGTATGAGGTCTACCAACAATTGATCCACCGAATCATATTTGTGAAGGTTGTGTAATTGGCAAGCAACCATGACTTTCTTTTCCCAGTGTAAAATCATGGAGAGCAAATACACCATTGCAACTTGTTCACACCGACATCTGCGGACCGATTTATCCTGTCTCTTTGGGAGGTAATAGATATTTTATAACCTTCATTGATGACTTCAGTAGAAAGTTGTGGGTGTACACTCTTAAAAAAAATCTGCTGTCTTTACTACATTCAAGCATTTTAAAGTTTTAGTTGAAACAAAGAGCGACCACAAGCTAAAAATTCTTCGATCTGACCGAGGTGGTGAGTACACCTCAAATCTGTTTCAAGAATATTACAGGGAGCAAGGTATAAAGAGACAGTTTACTACTGCCTACACACCACGGCAAAATGGCATTGCAAAAAGAAAGAATCGGACCATCCTCAACATGACAAGAACCATGCTCAAAGAAAAGGGGTTGCCAAAGCAGTTCTGGGAAGAAGCCGTGGCGTGCTCAGCTTATTTGCTCAACCGATGCCCCACAAAGATAGTGAAGAACAATACACCTCAAGAGGCATGGAGCGGTTACACGCCTAGTGTGGCACACCTATGAATTTTTGGTTGTGTTACATATGCTCAAGTACCTGAAGTCAAAAGGAAGAAGCTTGACAATCGTGGTGAAAAATGTATTTTCATCGGATATAGAGAGTAGTCGAAGGCATACAAGCTCTACAATCCACTAACCAAGAAACTGGTTGTTAGTAGAGACGTTGTCTTCAATGAAGAAGAAGCATGGAATTAGAGCAATGAAGAGACTACCAAAGATCAACCCGTGGTGAATGAACCTGATGAGTCTCTACATGAGGAACCATCACTAGCTACACCACCATCTCCACCACATTCTACACCCTCTCCTGTAAGTGGTTCTCCATCTTTTGGGGAAGGTAGTAGTAGCGGATCTAACCTGCAACGAGGTTCTATCAAAATGAGAAGCCTCAAGGAGATCTATGAGCAGATAGAAGAAGACGGAGAGTCAAATATCTTCTGCTTATATGCTGATCATGAACCTCACACCTTCCAAGAAGCCGTAAAAGAAGATTGTTGGCGAACAGCAATGGAGGAGGAGATCCACACCATCCAAAAGAATGACACTTGGGAGTTGACAACTCTTCCACAAAATCACAAGGCAATAGGGGTCAAGTGGGTGTACAAGATCAAGCGCACAGCAAATGGTGAAGTTGATCGATATAAGGTGAGGCTTGTAGCGAATGGTTACAAACAAAAGTACGGCATCGACTATGAAGAAGTCTTTGCTCCGGTTGCTCGACTGGATACGGTGAGACTATTAATTTCATTTGCAGCTCATCACAGGTGGAATATATATCATTTGGATGTCAAGTCAACATTCCTCAATGACGTTCTTGAGGAAGAGGTGTACGTGCAACAACCAGAAGGCTTTCTTGTGAAAGGGCAAGAAGACAAAGTTTACCATTTGAAGAAAGCCTTGTATGGCTTAAAGCAGGCACCACGGTCGTGGAACGCCCGAATTGATGGCTATCTTCATCAAAACGGCTTCATTAAATGTCCCTATGAACACGCCATCTACATGAAGAGGAACCATAAAGGTGAATTTCTAATGATTTGTCTTTATGTTGATAATTTATTATACACAGGAAGTAGTACCGAGATGCTTGCTGAATTCAAGGTGGCAATATTCAATAAATTTGAGATGACGGACAATGGATTGATGTCCTATTTTCTTAGCATTGAAGTGAAGTTTAGCAACAAGAGGGGATTTTTATATCCCAGAAGAAGTACATGAAGGAGATCTTAGAGAAGTTTAAGATGAATGAATGCAACCCTGTGAACACCCCAGTAGCCATCGGAATGAAGCTATCAAGAGAAGGTGACGGACGTTTCGTGGATTCAACTCTTTTTAAAAGTCTAGTTGGTAGCCTGAGATACTTAACGATCACAAGGCCCGATATTACTTATGGAGTCGGACTTGTGAGTCGTTATATGGAGACACTGAATGAGTCTCACTGGCTAGCTGCGAAGAGGATACTAAGGTATATCAAAGGCACACTCAACCTGGGTCTCTTCTATGCATATGATGAAAATGCACAACTAGTTGGTTACTCAGATAGTAACTGGGGAGGTGATCAAGATGAGAGGAAAAGCACCACATGCTATGTCTTCTATCTTGGGTCAATTGTATTTTCATGGACCTCAAAGAAGCAAGGAGTTGTAGCTTTATCTTCATGTGAAGCGGAGTATGTAGCGACTGCATCTACAGTATGTGAAGCAATTTGGTTGACAAACATATTAAAGGAGTTGGATCATCCACAAGAAGACTTGACCGTAATTTTTGTGGACAACAAATCAGCCATCCAGCTTGCAAAGAACCCAATACATCATGGGAGGAGCAAACACATAAATACACGGTTTCATTTTTTCAGAGACCATGTAAAGCAGAAAACCATTGAACTGAAGTATTGTCACACCACTGAACAAGTAGCATATATATTCACCAAGCCATTATCAGGTGAAACTTTCATAAGGCTAAGATACATGCTTGGCATAAAGACATTTTGATTTGAAGGGACGTGTTGGAATATCAAATTAAAATGTTAGAATAAATGAGTTTAATAGCATGAGTTTTACAAGTGCAAGGGTCATAAGTTTAGAAGGGAAAGAGACATAGGTTATAGAAGAATAAGAGTAACTTACTCATTTATGATATTTATCTTTATGGTATTAAAATAGGAGTTTAATTTGTGACTATTTGTATGCGTAGACATTTTTGTTTTGAAGCCTATATAAAGGGCTATTGTAATCCTTGTTTGATATGAAGAAAAGAAATTGAAGAAATATAAGTGAGTTCTTTATCTTCATTTGAGAAAGTTCTAAGTTTGTAAACTTAAGAGTCATCATAGCAGTCCTCCACCTATAATACTTCAAGCCATACATGTGAAAATTGTAAATAAATAATACATGCAATAAGAGAGGGTAAGACTACATTAGATTTACAGAGCTCAAACAAAACTTCACCAGGAAAACATTTCATGTAGAACGTACAACTGAAATATTACAATTTTTACATAATAATTCCTCTATTCACATTTGAAACAATAATAAATCATCATGATGAAAGCATACATTCATAAAATGTTTACACATCATTGAGTGCACTTTACTCTTTTAAGATAAAAAAAATTCACTCAGGGAATTTATCTGCACCAATAGAACCATACAAAGTCTATACTTGATTGCGAGATAGTTAAGGGGGTCTATCCACAATCAATCCAACTATAACTGTAGGCATCAAAAATTACTTATAAGTTCCCACAAACAGCTCGAAGCTAAGAGAAGACGATGAACGTCACTATCTGAGTCATGTAAGATTAATTGACGTCGAAGAGCGCATGAAGTAATTCGACAAACCGTGTAAAGCAACGGAACTACAGAATAACGAGTATATGAACTAATCAGGAGCCACGCTTCGCTGATAAAAAGATGAAACACCCTTCATATCCCGTCTGCTCCACATATGATCTAACTATAGGAGCTTGTGGATCTCCTAGTCGGCCTTCCTACGCACTTTGAATCACGTAATTCCGAGTTCGGATGGCAAAGATACGGCGGAAACGAATAGAACGTGTGAAACAATGTTCCAGGCCTCGGCGAGACACCCAGAGGTGTCTCGGCCATGGCCGAGACACCCACTGGTGTCTCAGCCACTGTCGAGACACTGCGGGTGTCCGCAGCCCCGAAAACTGATTTTTTGCAGTTTCAAGTTGTTTTTCTACGTTAACCACCTGGATTTGTTCTAACTGATCTGGACCAATCCTAAAACGTGACAAAATGGTTATGAGTGAGGATAAGAGTGAATCGGTCGTTCTTATCCGAAAATAGAGGTCCTAAAGCCTATAAATACAGCCTCAGGACCTTTATTTTTTCAGATCGGGAATTCCCGAGTGTCGGCGAAGCCCTGCTGAATTGAAAACTAAAGGAGCACAAATTTCAGAAGAGAGGAGGAGATCGGATCGAGTTCTTCGGTACAGAGAGAAAGAGTTCGTCAGATCTACAGTTCCCGGTTCTTTCCCTTGAGATTACCCCGTTGCGGTGATCTTGAGAATAGTAGTTATCTCGCTGTTGCCGAGATAATTACTTCGGTTTCTTAATTACTTCGCGAATCAACGAAGCTCCGGATCTGATCTGATCGTTTGGTGATCCACGGATATCAACGTCCTCGTCACAGGTCAAGATCATATGCAAGCAGCAGAAGATAAACATCTGTTACGTTTGTTTAAAAGGAAGTTGTAAATTTTGTTGAAAGTCTTATAAAAAGACTGTTTCTTTGAGTTTATTGTAAACATTTGAAGTTGTAATGAACTCATCAATAAAATCGACTTTTTCCCCAAACAAGTTGGGGACCATAGTGGGAGCCAACAGCCTCGCTGCCGAGACTGTCGTGCCACAGCCAACGATCAAGATCCCAGTGTATGAAGAGGTCGAATATGAATTTGACCAACAGAAATTCGAGGAGTACGTCTCCTCCTCCTCCTCCAGTTCCGCCTCTCTTCACAAGTACAAGAAGACCTCCTCCTCTCAGAAGATCCGTTGCTCTTCAGATCTGAATACCTAAGAAGGCGATCTCCCCACTACCGTTGCTGTAGTTGCATCTCGTAATGATCCATCAGCGTTCGATGAAGCCAAACCCGCTACCTTATCAAAGAGGGCTCATCAGAGGCGCCGCCAACGTCTCCTATCTGTGACTTGTTGACAGAGGGGAACTTTCCTATTTTGTTTATATTCACTGTGTTTATATGTAGGGGGAGCTTGGGCTCCCTTTCTCTTATATTGTTTTTCCCATTTTGATGTTGACAAAGGGGGAGAAACAAGAGTATTGTGAGTATCTCATTTTCTTATTGCTTACTATTGGTATCATGCATGAGGTTTATAAATTGTATATTCATTTGGTATCATGCATGTTCTATATACTTTTTGTGTAGATTGTTTGTCATCATCAAAAAGGGGAAGATTATTAGGTCTCATGTTCATAAGCCTATTATCTAATCTTGTTTTGATGATTAATAAATAATTCCTAATATTATTTTCTAGTATTTGTGTTTTTCTCCAACATGCATCCAGATTGGACTTGAGCGTAACGATGATATTTATGGAGGATAGAAGGAAATTGGAATGAAGCTTTATTCAAGGCTCGCTATTGTGCTTCATCCCGCTACCAAGATCAAGCTTCATGAAGATCATTATCTTGATGGTGTTTATTAGCTTTAGGTGTTTATACTTTATGTGTTTATACTTTATGTGTTTATACTTAGAGCTCAAATCATACACGTACATGCTATTTTTCAATTTATCGCATTATACATCTTTTTGAGAAAATAATGTATTTTTGGGTTATTGACTTAATGATAATATTTTACATCTTTTCTAAAGTATATTAATCCATTTAAAAGTATCTCAAACCTTGATTGAAGAAATTTCATCAAAATTAAGTATTTAACAAATTCGCATTTTTGACTATTTTGCAAAATAGTGAGTTTTCACAAATACGAAGTGCTATTTTAGAAATTTCTTCTCTAACATGTTTATTTTCATATGTATAAATGTTTCCCCAAATTTTACTAATTTTGGAGATGTTTTACTATTTTAAATCAAATTTTGAAAATCAAGTTTTCAGCAAAAATCAAGAATATGTGTATCAGTTTTCAATCGACCGAATATTCTAATCAGTCGACCGAGCAGTTCCTTCAGTCGACCGATGAAACTCTTTAGTCGACTTGCCAGAACGAGTTTTTACAGCATTTCTTTTTTACAGTCTTTCAGTCGACTGACCAATAGAATCTGTCGAGCATACACAATTTTTTCAGTCGACTGATTTTGCTTTTTAGTCGACCGATTCATGGTTATCTGCTTTCTTTATAATAACAACTAGTTTATCAGTTGACCAATTTATTCAACCAGTCGACTGATCTGCCCTTTTTGCTTGTAACGGCTAGTTTTTGGCTAAGTTGTTTTGTTTAGGTTGAGAGGTTATAAATAAGCTTCTAAACTTATTTGTTTGGCTATGGAAATACAGAACAGAGCTTTTTTGCAATTTTGTTTAAGGGTTTTTGAGAGAAAAATCAAGTGTGTTTTGTTTATGCAAAAAGAGTTTCACAAGAGAAGGATCTCAATTTTGATTTGAGGCTTTCATCCTCAAATATACATATCTTGTTTTTGGAGAAGTTTTCTAAACTCTTTTCTTCTAGCTACTCTATATTTTGATTCTCATATATAAGCTAGAATTATTTGAGTTTAATTTTGTTTTTACTCATTGTTTTCACACACAACCACTTGAGCTTGAGTATTTTACATTTACTATATTTGGGTTGTGAGAGTATTTCTTTGAGAGAGCTTACATTTCGTTCTCACTTGTTTAGAGAACAAAATCTTTATTTGAACTTATCATTGAACACGTTGCAATACACAATGACACTTAGAGGAGTGGTTGGAGAGAGACCGGGGTTAATTCCAAGATGAGTGGGTTGATAGTAAAGCCTAGGGAGAGGTTGTAAATCCAAACACTTGAGGAATATAACACGGGTAGTCTAACACTTAGAGGAGTGTGACTTGTGTGATTGACAACGTGTGTATTGTAAAAGTTATCGGTGATCTTTGAAAACTATTTTATGTAGATTTTTGAGTAATAGTGGAGATCTCCTCGAGGTGAGGAGCGGAGACGTATGTTGAGTGTTAGACCGAACTCCGTGATCATATCGTGTGTTTGTGTTTGGCTTTGGCGTACTATTTCACTTTTCATCTTGTGCTTATTGTTTATATCGCCTATTGCTTCTTGTTTATCCTTGCATAATCTTATTGTACATCATATTTCTAGGATATTATTAGTTTATATTTGGCATCAAAATCGGATTAGATTAGCAATTACCCTATTCCCCCCCCCCCCCAACCCCGCCCTCTAGGGTACTTTCAAATGATAATTAACTTCCAATGTCTTTGCATTATTTCTAACGCAGTGTGGAAGTGAAAACCTTAGAATCTACCAAGGGGTGTTCTCTAAATCACAAAGAATGATCTCCGAATTCAAGAAAAACTTTGAATTCATGAATAAAATATTAAAGTGGAATTTTATTGATAAAAAAGCTATACCTCTAGGGCTTACAATACTCTGCTTAAATAGAAAATAAACAAGACTCCTACTATGACTTGAATTTTGCCAAAAAAATAATAAATCTCTCCTTAAAAGTCTCCCTATAATTAGGGAAGTAAATCGGTCAAATTTGGAATCAAACCGAATTTGCTTCCTAATCAAAATAGACTCCTAAAACATTACCTAAAATAGTAAAAAACTAACAAAAGCTCTGATATCTCTCAATCCGGATAAATTTTCACAAACAAACAACGACAAACCGAACAACGGTGGCTTTAGTTGACTTCATCTCGAAAAGATACATGATTTAGATATATAATTAGTCCAATTCTGACGTATGGTTTGAGAGATATGACCATTTCTTTGTTGCAAATTATTTTCTTCGGCTGAGCCCACATTTAGGCTTTTGCCGGTCCGATTTCTCCATAAATGTATCTATAGTGTGTTCTACATCAATTCTGAATATTTCATGTATCCATCAACTTTAGAGGGCCGGTTATTTGAAAAAGTTTTGTGGGCTAAGAGTCATTTCCAAACTTTTTAGGTTATCTTAAAATCCAGAATCACTCCATAATTAGCAGTCTTCCACTATAACACTTCAAGCCATACATGTGAAAAATGTAAATAAGTAAATAAATAATCCATGCAATAAGAGAGGGTAAGACTGTATTGCTACTTTTAGATTTACAATACTCAAACAAAACTGCACCAGAAAAACACTTGATGTAGACTGTACAACTAAAATATTACAAATTTTACATAATAATTTCTCTATTCACATTTGAAACAGTAATAAATCATCATGATGAAAGCATACATTTATAAAATGTTTACATATCATTGAGTGCACTTTACTCTTTTAAGATAAAACAATACAGTGTCTATACTCAATTGGGAGATGGTTAAGGAGGTCTATCCGCAATCTATCCAACTATAACTACACAAGAGACGAATAGAGTTTAAGGAATGAGAGATCTTACATACTCCAGCTTTGTGATTCCATGTTCAATTCAAGAACTTCTGTTTACCTGAAAGACATCGGCATATGAAAATTTTATAAATATGGATACATTAACATAGATTAAGTACTTAAGAAAATTGAAGAATGGAAGCGTTTATGTACCTCAAAAAGCGTGTTTTTTTTCCCTGTTCTTCGAGAACGGCCAAGTTAATTATGTTCAATGTTGTGATGGGCATCTTTGGCATACAGGTACTCCAGGATGCCATCTGTGAAAAAGTAAAATAACATAAAAGAAATAGAGGAGAAAAGTTATAAAATTTGAATCTTCTCCTAATATTATATTTTGAAATGCAACAAATTTATTTACTAAAATGTAAAAGGCAATTCATTATATTAACTTCTGCTTTTTTTTAGATGGAGAAATTTGTTTGGAGAACCAACTGGTTTCAATCTGTATTTTCTTCTACTTCTTCTACTTGTAAATCCGATGAATAATTTACATTAAAGATGGATGATTAAACACTATTTAAATTTCACATATGGAAAAAGAAAAAAAAATTATTGCACCATTGGAAGAGTTCAGAGCATACCTCTTGTGAACGAATTTTCGTTCTAGAACTGGGATCGGTCTCTGTGCCTCTGTAATGTTTACAGCCTTGATGCAGGTTTCAGGTTGACAATCGTTTCGTTGGCTGAAGAAACAAACAGAAACACGAGCCTCCATGTTATTGTATGAGACAAACCCAACCTCTTCATTCTCCTATTTATAATTTGATTGAAAAAAACTGGTGCAGGGCACCGGCTAGAAATATGCATCCCCCATAATCACACTAGATTTGGTTGTTTCATTTCTTGAATACACATTCATGAATCATACATACCGAGGTGTGTATTAAAAAAAACATTCATGTTCCAGCATCAGCCAGCCTAAAGATGAATCCTCCTTGGAGATGGCTGAACCTATTGATTTCAAATTACCATAATTTTTCAAATTATCAATTCAATAAATGGAATGTGATTGTGTTATATACAGCTGGAAAATAAATTTTATCATACTGAACCCCAAGGGGTGTGATTCAATATATACAGAGAGGAGAGAGATGAACTTCCCCTGGTCCTCTGTGCTGCTTTAGCTTTTGGGAAAATTGCATTTAAGAAGCTAAGTCAAAAAAGCTAAGTTAAGCATTTGAGGAAAAGCCGAGAAATGAAGATGAACCAAAGATAGTTAGATTACGACGACCTTGAGTACATGTATTTGGAAGTGTTGGATTTGGGTGTAGCTCAAACCTACCTGCAGGCGACAAGCTCGAGTCGAGCTCCATCAGGCGAGCTCCAGGCTTGCGTCAGGTGAGCTCGAGCGTGGCACGGGCGATATCCGAAGGTGAGTACGAGCGGGGCTGCAGGCGAGCTCAAGGCGGCTTGTTGAAGGCGAGCTCAAGGCCGTCCGCAGGTGAGCTCGAGCGAGATGCACACGAGGTGAGCTCGAGATCATGCGAGGTCATCGACGAATCCGCAGGCGAGTTCGAGGCTCTGTGTCGGCGAGCTCCAGCGACAGGCTGTAGCCAGCTTGTCGCTAGGGTTTCCCTATAAAAGGAAAATCCAGAGCTCGAGCCTCGTGTGGGCTTCTTCTCTCTC
Organism: Asparagus kiusianus; assembly: GCA_022839385.1. Lineage (NCBI taxonomy): Eukaryota > Viridiplantae > Streptophyta > Magnoliopsida > Asparagales > Asparagaceae > Asparagus > Asparagus kiusianus. Next base: position 738,912 of record BQKN01066053.1, read on the forward strand.
TCTCCTCACGCGTTCTTGCCGACGGGATCTCTCTCTCTCTCTTCTGACCCATTTCCTCTCCAGCGCCTCTCAGAGATTTGAGGGGGGATTTAAGAAAGGGGGAATTTAAGAGGGGAGAATTAAAGAGGGTATTTAAACATGGAATCTTCACTCTAGCTACAGTGAAGACTTGTATTTATTAAGAGATCTCAAGTTTAAAATCTGCTATTGCATTGTAATTTCTTTGATTAATAAGAAATTAATTGTGTGGCTCCCGAGGATGCAGGCAAGTTTACCGAATCTCGTTAAATCTTGATGTACTTTTCTCTATACTATGTTTTTTGCTATTTTAGGGCTTTAGCGTAGCCTCGGGTATTTCCCCAACAACTGGTATCAGAGCCTGAAATGATTTAGAGGAAGTCAGATTCAAGTGGGAGCAATGGCCGCAGATGAAGCAAAAGTGAGATTAGGAAAGTTTGATGGAACAGATTTTGGATTCTGAAAAATACAAATAGAGGATTATCTGTATCAGAAAAATCTATATCAACCCCTCTCGGGGAAGAAGCCAGATTCTATGAAGGAAGATGAGTGAAACCTTCTAGACAGACAAACAATCGGAGTTATCAGATTGACGTTAACTCATAATGTTGCGTTCAATATTGCGAAAGAGAAGACCACGGCGGATCTTATGACAGCACTCTCTGTTTGCGTCGAAAGTTGGTTTATTCATGGAACTCATTACAACTTCAATCGTTTACAACAAGTTCAAAAGAGCTAGTCTTTTTTATAAGACTTTTCTTACATGAATAAACAAAATAAAAATACAACTCTCTTCAAACACACGCAGAGGGCGTTTATCACCCGCTGCATGCGTGAGATCTTTGTCTGTGCTAGGGACGTGTTAGTCCGTGGACCGTCATGGATCAGATCCGGTTGACAGAACAAAATTTTAATGCTCTTGCTTCATAAAGAAAACAATCGCATAAGTAAATAATCTCAACAAAGTGACATTACTACTCTTCTCGAGATCAAAACAAAGTCAGATCTCAAGGAATGATGAAACGGGCCTCAGATCATTCGAATAGCTCCCTCTTTATGCTGGAGTTCACCAAGATCTGCTAGCCCTCCTCTAAAATTCGTGGTTCACTCTACACAAACACAACACCTCGCCTCAATTTCAGATCCGCTACATATAGGATTCTAGGCTTGTATTTATAGGCTTTAGTTACGATGTTTTAGATAAGAACAAGTGATTTGGCCTCATTTTCAGTTAATAATAGCCTAACCATATTTAGGGATGATATCCAAGTAGTTGGGAGGCTTTAAAATGAACAAATCCCGAGAAAACATCAAAATATGTGTTTTCAACGTTTCTGGGCACGAGCCACCTTATGATGGCTCGGCACTATGTGAGCCACCCTAGGGTGGCTCGGCCTTGGCCGAGCCACTTCAAGGTAGCTCGGTCTTAGCCGAGCCACTTAGCTTGGCCTAATCGTTTTGATCCAACTCGGCTGCCAGGGGCTTCTACGGACTTTCCGGTATGGTCTTGTTCCGTTGTTTTGCACATTTCGTTGTTTCATTGACTCATACGCTTTATTGACTTACTTCGTACACTCGTTAGCTCTTTTACGACACGGATAATCTCATTTGACTCAGATAATAATGTTCATCGCCTTCTCTTTATTTTAAGCTGTGTGTGAGAACCTATAGGCAATTTTTGATGCCTACAGATACCCCCTCCAAAGTGTTTCAGTCTCATTCTTTTATAAAGAAGCCTAGAATACTTTAGATAGATACGCCCTACCTTCAATTCGTCGACTTCTTCAGCTTTCAGTCTATTCAGTATTTTGTCGGATAGCTAAAATTTTCCCGGTGCTGCATTTATCATCTGACCATTATCGAAATATTGAACTGAGACTGGTGTATGGATTTTTAAATTAGCTCGTGTCATTGAATTGACGTTAAACTGGTCGTCTTTGTCGGGAGTTTGTATCTGAATTGCGATTAAACTCCCGGGGATTATCCTTTGATCTGGAATCTCATCCTGAGCCTTATTTCAGTGAAAATCAGCGACGTGTTGACCGGCGTAGACCTTCGTTGTGACGTGTTGACCGGTGTTGACTCTCATTTTGGTGCAACCGAGCCTTATTTTAGCGAAAATACGGACGTATTAATAGATGTTGACTTTATTGCAACGCGTTGACTGGCATTGACTTTCATTGCAATGTGTTGACCGGCGTTGACTCTCATTTGCAACGCGTTGACCTACGCGAACACAATTTATACTCATACATTAACTGGAGTATACACAGTTTAAGCTCATGTACTCGTTAGTTTATTTGCTTAACCATAGGGGAGTTTTTGTTGTAGGTGCAACTTATCAGAACCGATACGGCTACCATTGCGAATGCTTTAAAGGTTCCTTATGGAGGCTTCAGCTAGAATTGATGTTGTCTTGGGTGCTCAAGTCATGAGACCAACTGATGAAGCTGGTGCGTCAGTGATTATCGTACTTATGGGATTTTTGGTAAACCCTCAGCCATCAACGGATTTGATAAGCATTTACCGACTACCGTTTGAGTCGGGCTAGCATGTGGATTGTTTAAGTCCGTTCCGCAGGTAACATTATGCTAAAAGAATGAACTCTCTTAGACTTTATGCTATGATATCGAATACGTAGACTTCGTCATTTGTCACGGGAATAGACTACCCAGTAACACGTATTAGTCGTAGACTTTAGAATTTTTTATAAACCCTCAGTCATCAACGGATTTGATATGCCTTTATCGATTACCGGTTAAATCGGGCTAGCATATGAATTATCTAAATCTATTTTACATGTGACGTTGTGCTACGAGAATGAACTCTTTTAGACTTGGTGTTATGATATTGAATACATAGGCTTCATCCTTTTTACGGAAAAAGACTAACCGACAACGCGTGTTAGGCATAGACTTAGCTCTATTTAGGGATTGAGATAACATCCCCTAGACGTGAATCATGGCATTCATTTCATGGAGAAAGGTTAACCAGCAACGCGTGTTAGACGTTGACTTATCTCTACTTAGGATTCAAGATAAAATTCTCCGTTCGTGTAAGGCACGGATTTTGACGTTATTAATAACGGCTTGCCACGATGTCAAATACGTGGACTTTGCTATTTTCACGGGAATGCGTTACCCGGCAACATGTGTTAGATGCAGACTTATCTCTATTTAGGGATTAAGATAAAGTCCTCCAGAATAAATTTTGGGGTCTTTTTCGTGATAAAAGACTCACCGACAACGCGTATTAGGCGTAGACTTATCTCTGTTTAGAATTCGAGATAAAATTCCTCGTGTGTCAAAGGCACATATTTTGGCATTATTAATAATGGTCTGCCACGATGTTGAATATGTGTACCTTTGTCATTTTTGTGACAAAAAACTAACCAGCAATGCATGTTAGGCACTGACTTATTCCTACTTAGGATTCATGATAAAATTCCTCATGCGTGTAAAGCACAAATTTCGGTGTTGGAAGGTGGTGTCTTCTCTTCGGGCAAAGACGAACATCATGCTGGAGAGAAAAAATTTTATATTCTATCTCCAGGTCTTCTCTTAGGGCAAAGACGAACCCGATGCTAGAGAGGAAGAATTTTATATTCTATCTCCTAGCGCAAAAAAACTCAAAGTGAGATTTTCACTTAGAGAATCCGAAAAGGTAATTGAGAGTGGGATCTCCACTCTGAGAATTAAAAAGATCTAGATAACCCTAACTTTTATAGGATTGGTTACCCGATCAGAAGACGACTCTCTCGTTTATCGAGACGAAATTCTAACTTTAGTCGTGGGAAGGTTCGATCAAGTGGGGGTTTGACACGATCCTAACTTTTATAGGTTTGATCATTCAATTTAGGTAGAGGTCTTTCGTTTATCGAAAGGGAACTCCGATTTGAAAGTGGACCTCTCGTTCATTGAAGGAATCGAGAGGAAATTTTAGTCTTTGGTCCTAACTATAGGAAGGTTTGACCAAGAAACAGTGGGAGTGAAGATACACATTACACTAAGAATGTTGACTCGTACAAATCACTCAGTGGGGTTTTGGTGTCAGGTGGCTAGGACTTAACACGAAGGGGTTTGATAATTGTCATGGATCAGCAACTTGAACTTTTGAATATTATGTTAGGACTTTAACATTGGGAGTGTTAAGTAAACACAATGAGAGTTTGAATGGACTCAGCCAAAAGAATTTTGGTGGACCCACTGTCAGTTAATTTGATCAGTGGGAGACTTTGTGATAGAGGACCGTGAATCATCAAGCACTCCACAGTTACATCGTGAGAGTTTCGTGAGGGAAGATTGATCGAATGAGGTCATTAAATCTCATCTCAGCGAAAGAGTTCTTAAAAAGTCACAGTGTGAGGGTTTTAATCATCTTAGAAATGATTAAATAGCCACAGTAGGAGGTTCTTAATCATGATTAAGAATAAATTATTCCAATAATTGGTTTTCACCTTGAATGATCAGTTTTGGGTTATCCTTAAGAATATTAAGAGTAATATTCTCCAGGAACTTCCCGTTGTTGGAAACAAGGGAAGCAGTTTAACCTCGTATATCTGTCTGAGGTTACCGGGTTATCCTTAAGAATATTATGTGTAATATTCTCTACGAACTTTCCGTTAAATGTTGAGAATAGTTTAGCCTCATATACTAGTTAGAGGTTGGGGAAACAGTTTATACTCGTATACCCGTTGAGTATCAGGGAGCAGTTTAACCTCATATACCTGTCGAAGGAAACCGTTCTCATTCGACTCATTTCGGCGTTATAATGCCAGCGTTAACTAAGGCTTGAATGTTGTTTTTGAGATAGAAGCAAGCCTTAGTGGGATGAAGGATCCTCCTATGATACGCACAGTACTTTGGATCCAAAGTGTTGTTAGCTTCCTCCTGATTTGTAGTAGGTGGCAGCTTGATTTTGTTATTTTTAAGGAGGTATTTGAAGATAGATGGCACCTCTTCATCCTTGAAGGAGTACTTTTTTGGAGTCTCGAATCCGGAGTCATTTGCTACTTCTGCGGTTGCTGTTGTGACGTCTAATTAGGGTCAACAATTGTTGCAGGTACTTTTCCCTTGCTACGAGAAGCAAAATTCGAGTTTGGGCATTTAGTCATCGGTTGGCCTCTTTTAAGCTTTTTTTTCTTTTGAGAAAGGGTTCAGCATGTTCCCCGCGCAGTTTTAATTCTTTCCATATTATGGATAGCATGACCCCCAGGACTTCTAGCACATCAATAGAGAGACTATTATGGCATGTCTACAAGATGAATTTCTCTGTGACAGGATCCCTACAATTCATTACCTTGTTATGGAAGCATTTAAAAAAGCTATCAACTGACTCTCCATCCTTTTGCTTCTCGTCCAAAAGGGCTCCGATCGACACTTTGGTGTCATCGTCAAAAAAGTTGTTGAGGAACGAGCTTTCCATGTCGTCCTAGCTGTTGATACTTCCTGGCTTGAGACGATGGTACCAATCGAAGGTAGCCCCATGAAGGGTGTCAACGAATAATCAGACCATCAAAGGTTCATTACCGAAGATCACACCTAGGTGAGACTTGAAGTAAGTTAGGTGTTGAGTGGGTGAGCTTTTTCCGTCGAACGGTGTGAAGTTAATTTGATTGAACTTTACCGGATACGGGTTTGACTCCCACTCCCTTGGGTAGGGACATGGAATACCAGTCTTCTTTACCTTTTGAGCAGACATCAATTCGTTGATCTTGCCCTCCAGGTCTTTCATTTTCTCGTCTTCGCCCATATTCTTCTTTGGGTGATTTCGGGGAGGAACAACCGGACCACCCCTAGCATTGTCATCCTCGGCGGGACCACCCCCATCATTTTGGTTAATAGGAGGGGTATCAGCGTTGAGATTTTCATCCATGTCTAAATCACTATCTTCTTGATTGGTAGCATTATGACGGCTAGATTCACTAATATGATTTGATAAGGCTTGAATCTGTTAATCATGGAATTCCCTTATCTGTTGCATAGTTATTTCTATTTTGAATTTGAAATTCTCTTTCTGCTTGGCCAGAGCGTCTTTAAGGATTTTGGCCATTTGTTCAGCATTGATCATGAACGCCTCATGAGATTATCATGTGCTGGACACCGTATTGTCGTAAGCGATCATGGAATTGGTGTCTGACATTTCATCCTCAGAGGAGTGTCCTCTATCTAGTCTAGGTCATCTAGTTCCTAACCGTAACCAAACGATGCACTGAGATGCCTCCAAGAAAGAGTTAAGGCTATAACTCCTTGTCGATTTTCCTTTATCAGTCATATTGATGGTAACTTTTGGAAGTTCATCATCATGACCGGCAGATTTCTTCTTGTATAAGCATTTTGATTTAGATTTGGACACTTCAGTGGAGGTTCTCTTGAATACTGAGACCCTACGTGGAGCGATCTTGGGGCAGCTACACTCTAATAATACTGCCCTGATTAACCTATCACAAGGAAAGTGAGTGTCTGATTCTGGAATACTTCTCTTTTAAGATTTCTTTGTACCTTCACCTGATAATACAACTCATCGGCGTTATGGCCGGAGCAGCCTATCAGCTGTTGACTTGATTCCTCAGGTATGACGTTGTCATGTAATGAACACGTCTCCTTCCGGGTATGTAGTGCCTTGTTGGTGTTCTTAGGAGTCGTACATTTAGATCCACCCATTGCGAGTGTGAAATCTCAACGAGCTCCTAAAACTGGACACATAACCCCAAGCGGGCAGTTACGGGTGTTTTCCCGATATAGGATGGTTTCAACTTGTTGGGAGGACACGTACGACCCCCAGCCTAAAGAGTCACTTGGGATTTGTTTACCGGACCCAAACGCTCTTAAACCGGAGCTTTGCCTCGATCCTCATGCAAAGGACCAAGGTGACCCATCATCGTTATCTTGAATCGGGACAGATCCACGTTGTCGTGATACTTCATCAGAAGTACATGATCATCTGGAACAGAAACGAAGGCTGTCGGAGACACATAAATGATTGCGGGAGGCGAGGCTGGTGCGGACCACCTCAAAATGGATCGGCTTTGGCTGAGCCACTTTGAGGTGGCTCAGCCTTGGTGCGAGCCACCTTGAGGTGGCTCAGCCTTGGCCGAGCCACTCTTGGGTGGCTCGTGTTTTCCAGGCGTCTCGATATTTGTCCGAGTTGCTGTTTTAGATTTTAGCCTCCATACTTGGTGTTGTTTCGGTGGTTTTTTTGTCACCTCTTCTTTGCACAACTTTTGTGCTTCCTACACAAAAACCCATGCATGCGTGAGTAGTGCATGACGCTTCTGAATACGCTCCTTGAGAGTCAAACGGGTCCTTCTGACGCGGATTCATTAATCGGTTGATGGTTTGGAGGAAGACCCATTTGCTCGCTGCTAAGGTGCCTAGCATTTTTTGAATTCCAGATCCACCTTATAACGAATCCCGTCAACCAGCTCCAAGACCTTGGCTAGTTGGTGTACGAGGCGTTGGCGTTGTCTTTGACGAGCCCTCTTTGATAGAATCGGCATGCCTTCAGCATTCAACTCCTTAATTGATGAAGAGTTCAAATCTGCAGATCCGGCTTCATTGGACGTCGAAGGGGCTTTGCAAGGTGCAACTACAACAGTAATGGGGTGATGATCATCATCCTGGGTTTTCAAATCTAAAGACCAGCGAATCTTCATTGAGGAGGAGATATTCCTGGACTTGCGAAGGGAGGAGGATCTGGAGGAGGATGATAAGTACTCCTCATATTTCTGTTAGTCAAACTAATATTCGACCTCCGCTTCAACCGGGATCTTGATCAACAGTTGTGACACGACAGCCTCGGAAGCGAGGCTGTTGACTCCCACTGTGGTCGCCAGCGTGTTTGTGTCAAAAGTTGGTTTATTTATGGAACGCAATCGTTTACAACAAGTTCAAAAGAGCTAGTCTTTTTTATAAGAATTTTCTTACACGAATAAATAAAATAAAAATACAACTCTCTTCAAACATACGCAGAGGACATTTATGGATCTTTTCTTGTACCGGGGACACAATAGTCCATGGACCGTTACGGATCAGATCCGATTGACAGAATGAGATTTTAATGCTCTTGCTTCACAAAGGAAACAATCACATAAGTAAATAATCTTAACAAAGTGAGATTACTACTCTTCTCGAGATCAAAACAAAGTCTGATCTCAAGGAATGATGAAACATGCCTCAAATCCTTCGAATAGCTCCCTCTTTATACAGGAGTTCGCCAAGATCTGTTAGCCCTCCTCTGAAATTTGTTGTTCACTCTTCACAGAGACAGCACCTCGTATCAATTTTAGATCCCCTGCATATAGGACCCTGAGCTTGTATTTATAGGCTTCAGTTGCGGTGTTTTTGGATAAGAACAAGTAATTTGGCTTCATATTTAGTTAATAATGGCCTAACCACATTTAGGGATGATATCCAAGTAGTTGGGAGGCTCTGAAACGAACAAATCCCGAGAAACATCGAAATACGCGTTTTTAGCGTTTCTGGACGCGAGCCACCCTATGATGGCTCGGCACTGTGCGAGCCACCCTAGGGTGGCTCGGCCTTAGCTGAGCCACCTGGCTTGGCTGAGTCATTTTGATGCTAATCGGCTACCAATGGCTTCTCTGGACTTTCCGGTTTGGTCTTGTTCCGTCGTTTTGCGCATTTCGTCGTTTCGTTGACTCGTGCGATTTATTGACTTGCTTCGTGCACTCGTTAGCTCTTTTACGACACGAATAATCCCGTTTGACTCAGATAATAACGTTCATCATATTTTCTTTATTTTGAGCTGTGTGCGGGAACCTATAGGTAATTTTTTATGCCTACACTCTTAAATATGTATGAGAAGCCATCAGCCGTAAATAAAGTTCATTTGATGAGGCGGTTATCCAATCTGAGAATGGCAGAAGACACGTCAGTAACACAACACCTTAATGAACTCAACACGGTCACAACCCAATTGAGTTTAGTTGAAACTGAGTTTGATGAGGAAGTTCGAGTGTTGATCCTTTTGTCTTCCCTACCACAAAACTGGAATGCTATAGTCACAGGTGTGAGTAGCTCGTCGAAAAGCAACAAGTTAAAGTTCAATGATGTTGGTGATCTGGTTCTCAGTGAGGGAATCCGACGGAGAGAGTCGGACGAAGCTACAACCTCTTCAGTATTACATACAGAGTCAAGAGGTAGAAATTCAACCAGAGGAAACGAGGCAAATCAAACTACAGAGGTAGATCAAAGGACAAGAGGTCCAAGTCAAGGAATCCAAGCAACAGCTCGAAGGCTATCGAGTGTTAAAATTATGAAAAAATCGGGTATTACAAGAATCAGTACAAGAGTGCATAGAAGGAAAAGGAGGCGAAGGCAGAGGTGAATGTCACTTCCACCTCAGGAGGAGATGTCGCATTGATATGTTCTTTGGAAAGCAAGGAGGAATCTTGGGCGTTAGATTCAGAAGCGTCGTTCCATGCTACTTCTCAAAAAGAATTCTTCGAGAAGTATGTCCCCGAAAATCTTAGATACGTATACTTTGGTGGTGAACAACTGTGTGCTATTGTGGGCAAAGATGTAATGAAAATTAAGTTGAACGGGTCAATATGGGAGCTGAAGGATATCAGGCATATTCCCGACTTGAGAATTTGGCTGGAGAATGATATACTACGACCTTCCATGGAGATGATTAGAAGATCTCAAAGGGCGCAATGACGATTGTCCGAGGTAAGAAGATTGATACCCTATATATGACAGCATGTGCACATTGTTTGATCTCAGTTGCAGCAGGTAATGAGACTTCAAATTTGTGGCACTAGAGACTCGGCCATATGAGTAAAAAGGGGATGGAGATTTTGCACACAAAGGAAAAACTCCTATGTCTAAAATCAATAGAGATTGATATGTGTGAAGAATGCATACTTGGAAAGCAGAAGAAAGTCAGCTTTTAGACAAGTGGCAGAACCCCGAAGAAGGAGAAGCTTGAGCTCATTCACTCAGATGTTTGGGGACCAACCACCACCACGTCCATTGGTGGGAAATACTACTTCGTGACTTTTATCGATGATCACTCTCGGAAAGTATGGGTCTACTTTCTGAAGCATAAGTCAAAAGTATTTGAGGTTTTCAGGAGATGGAAAGCTATGGTCGAGAATGAGACCGGTCTGAGAATAAAGAAGCCCAGGACCGATAATGGCGGTAAGTATAAAGACACCGGATTCAAGAAGTTCTACTATGAGCATGGGATAAGAATAGAGAGAATCGTGCCCGACACACCTCAGCAAAATGGTGTAGCTAAGCGGATGAACAGAACGTTGACAGAGAGAGCCAAAAGCATTCGGACACCTCAGCAAAATGGTGTAGCTAAGCGGATGAACAGAGCGTTGACAGAGAGAGCCAGAAGCATTTAGATATAGTTAGGCCAACCGAAGTAGTTCTGAACAGAAGCAGTCAACACAATAACTTACTTAATCAACCGAGGTCCATCGGTTCCATTGGAGCACAGAATACCAGAAGAAGTATGGTGAGGAAAGGAGGTAAAACTCTCACATCTCAAATTTTTCGGTTGTGTAGCTTATGTGCATATTAGTGATCAAGGAAAGAATAAGCTTGATCCTAAGTCCAAGAAATACACTTTCATCGGTTATGGTGAAGATGAGTTCGGCTACCGCATTTGGGACAACGAAAACAAGAAAGTGATTCGCAACAGAGATGTGATATTTAACGAGAAGGTGATGTACAAGGACATGCACAAGACAGATGCCTTTGACTCAAAGGAGACCGAGTCAATATTTGTAGATACAGATGATGTCCCAGGTGACCTCTCAAAAGAACCAAATATAGCATGTCCTCAGCCAGAAGAGTCTATTGGATAGAACGGTGCCCAGGAGCTGTAGGCGTATAAAATTGCCTATAGGTCCCACAATACAGCTCGACACGGTGATTCGACAAATCAATGAACCATCGAGTGACGAAGCGACGAGGTCAACAAATTGTACGCAAACAATGTCAATCGCGTGCGGAATCAATCCAACGGTTCGAGGAGTCAACGAGTCATCTAAACAAGAGCGAACTCGGATGAACCACGATCGAATCAAGATCGGTTTCGGACTCGAACTCAGAAGCGGATTAACTGCCATATTTGGAATCAAGTCAACAAGTCAATTCCAAACCAAGTTAACCACAAACCGAATCAAATCCGAACAATGGAGAACCGGAAACACCAGAAAACGACGAAGCAACGGAATTTCGGAATAACGAGAATACGGACTGATCGGGAGCCCCGTGACGTTTACAAAAGGCGCATCGCCCCTCATGTCTCATTTATTCTATAGACGATCTAATCATTAGAGCTTATAGAAATCCTCGTCGGATTTCCAACGCACTTTGAATCATTCAAATCCGAGTTCGGACGAAGAAGTTACGGCGGAAACGAACAAGTATACATAACACAGCGCCTCAGCCTGAATGAGACACCCCGAGGTGTCTCGGCCCTTGTGAAGCTGTTTAGACTATGATCCGATCTGAATCTAAAGATACTCAAAACAGGAACGTTGTAGATATTTTTGTCAACGTTCCAACCCATTTGGAATTAGATCATTTGGAGGTCATATGCGGAAGTTATGGTGAAAATAGTGCTGAGACACCCCAGGGGTGTCTCGGATTTTGCGAGACACCCCAGAGGTGTCTCGGCCCTTGTGAAGCTGTTTTGACCAGGATCTCGTTAGAATCTGAAGAAACTCAAAACAGGAAAGTTGTATATATTTTTGTCAACTTTCTAACCCATTTGGAATCAGACCATTTGGAGGTCATATGCGGAAGTTATGGCAAAAATAGTGCCGAGACACCCAGAGGTGTCTCGGACCTGGCCGAGACACCCAAAGGTGTCTCGGAACTTGTAGAGCTGTTTTGATCACGATCCCGTTAGAATATGAAGAAACTCAAAATAGGAAAGTTGTATATATTTTTGTCAACTTTCCAACCCATTTGGAATCAGATCATTTGGAGGTCATATGCGGAAGTTATGGCAAAAATAGTGCCAAGCCACCCAGAGGTGTCTCGGACCTGGCAGAGACACCCAAAGGTGTCTCAGACGTTGTGGAGCTGTTTTGACCAAGATCCCTTTAGAATCTGAAGAAACTCAAAACAGGAAAGTTGTAGATATTTTTGTCAACTTTCCAACCCATTTAGAATCAGATCATTTGGAGGTCATATGAGGAAGATATGACTAAAATATCCGAGATACCCCGAGCTGTCTCGCACTTGGGCCCTTTAAGTGGTTTTAACCGCTCCGCAACTCCTGATGCCTATAAATACAAGCCTTAGGCCTCACTTTTTTAGAGGTTGGATTTTGGAGGGTCGAAGCTCTGCCGGATTGGAATCTGAGATCTAAAAAAGATTGGAGCTTTAGAAGATTGAAGACTTGGACTTTGAGATCCGGTGCTCGGCGATCATCCACGCCAAATAAGGCAAGAGTTCGAGAGGGATCAGATCTGAGATCTACACGATTTTCCTCCGGATCTAAGCTTGGTTCTTAGATCCCGAGAAGAGTCTCGAATTCGCTTGGTCGATTTCAACACTTGGGCTACTATTTCCTTGGTGAATTAGTACCCCACCCGGCTATTATTTCATTCGTGAGATAATACCCGTCATATCGTGTAGATCCGACCGGACCGAGATCACGCGGTGGTCCATGGCAAACAACCCCGGCACAGGCAAAGAACCCACACAAAGCGAGTGACCGCATAACAGGAGCTCGCGATTCGTTCGACAAACAAGGATAAAATTTGTAATCTTTCTTTTTCTTATTTTTGATTTTCATTGTAACCGGATCTTATAAAAAGACCGGATTTTTGTAATCGATAAACTATTACAAGAGTGTGCAATGACATCAATGAAGAAAGACACGATTTTTCCCGCGAACAATCTGGCGACCACAGTGGGAGCCACCGATCTCGCCGACGAGATCGTTGCGTCGCAGCCGCGGATCCCGATCCCGGTCGTGGAGGAGGTCGAATACGAGTTCGACCAACAGAAATTCGAGGCGTACCTGTCGTCCTCGTCCGGATCTACCTCCTCCCGCAAGTCCAAGTCTCCAAAGTTCTCCTCCAAGAGGAAACTTCGTTGGTACGAAGATGTTGAAGCTACCAACGAAGATCTCGCCCCAATTGATGCCGAAGTCGCATTGGGTGAGATCCCCCAACCTCCAACCAGGTCGGATCTGCTCTGGCCAACTCTTCTGCCGTAGAAGGCGTGATGACTCTCTCGAAGAGAGCTCGCCAAAGGCAACATCAACGCCTTGCGAAACAATTCGCAAAGGCAATGGAATCTGTGGACGGAGTCCGCTACAAGGCGGATCTGAAGAACAGAAGAGGCAAACAGCCTCAACAGCAGATGAATGGCGCCTCTTCCAAGCCACTAACAACGGAATGGGTCCGTGTCAAACGGAATCGTTCAACACTTGAGGAGCGCATTCACAAGCGCCGCGCACTCTCAGCGCAAGCACGGGCTCGAGTCGAGGAAGCCCGTAGGAAGCTGCAGAATAGAGTGGCCAAGAAATCGCCACCAACTCGCAAAATATGGAGGCCAAAATCCGAAGTGGCGATTCGGACTAAGGAGCAACAACTGCAGCCTTCGAGAATTCAACTCCCGGCGAATCAATCTAAATCGCCGATGATCCCTACAATTGCTCCGGGAGATCCTGCGGAACCATCCCGAAGAAGGAGGTCAATTTTGGAACGCCTCGGTCCAAGAGGCAAAGCTCCAATTCAAGATCGTTTGGGCCCGATGAGAGAGCCCCGAACGACTCAACATGCTGGGGGTCGCTATCACTCTCAGCATGACAAGGAGTTCAAGGCTACTGCGCGTGCCAATTTGCGCATCGAAGTCCAGAAGCTCGTCGAAGATTCACGCCTACAAAGGCGCGTTTCGAGACGCGTAACCTTTGAAAGCCCAAAGAAGGCGATTCATCCTCAGAAGGAAACGTTGTCGTCCGATGACGATGACGTTATACCTGAGGGATCGTGCCAACATGTGATAGGTTGCTCCGACTTTCATACGGACGAGCTGTACTATCGTGCTGGGGGTACGAACAGAGCCAGAAAGAGGAGCCCTCGTAGGCTTGAAACTCAGTGCCCCTGTTCCAAACTCATTCGGGCGGTATTGTCTCAGTGTAATTGCACTAAGACGGTCCCCGAAAGGGTTTCGGTGTTTAAAAGGCTCAGCACTGAAACGCCAAAGCCAAGGCCTAGGCGTTTCCGACAAAGGAGAATGGTGGTTAAAGACGGTGAACATTCAAGAGTCACCGCTAATATGACCAACAAGGGAACATTGGCACGGGATGATCTCGAGTCGATTCTGAATGCATCCCAGCGTCTAACTCGTTTGCAGTCTGGAGCCATCTCACGAAGAACGTATGGGAGGGTTTGGATAAGCTCACCTTCAGAAGATGAGGAATCAGATGCTTGCTCTGCGGTTGCATCTGACAACACTGCATCCAGCGAAGGAGAACCCCGCGAGTCATTTATGATAAGCGCGGAATAAGTGGCCAAGATGCTTGAAGAAGCCATGGCCAAACAACAGGAGACCTTCAGGCTCGAGATGCAGATGGCCATGCAGACCATGAGGGAGATGCATGAGCAGCAAATCCAGGCACTGAGGAACCAGCAAGGCGAACCAAGCCACCGTAATCAGGTTGTTCAAGAAGTGGAACATACGGATACGGATGAAACTCGCAATGCCAATAACCCTCCCATCAACGCAGGGGGTGGTAATGAGGATGCCAATGAAGATACAGGTGAAAACTTGAAGATCAAAAGCCTCGAGAGCAAAATCAATACCTTGATGTCAGCTCAGGAGGTGAAGAAAACGGGTATTCCTTGTCCATACCCAAGGGAGTGGGATTCAATCCCCTATCCGGCGAAGTTTAGTCTAATCAACTTCACGCCGTTCGAGGGGAAAGGTTCCCCCACTCAGCATTTGATTTATTTCAAATCGCACTTGGGTGTTATCTCCGGCAATGAGCCTCTGATGGTGCGGTCATTCGTTGGCACTCTTCGTGGAGCCGCCTTCGATTGGTACCGCCACCTCAAGCCAGGTAGCGTGAGCAGCTGGGACGACATGGAGACAAAATTCCTCGCTAACTTCTTCGACGACGACACCGAGATATCCATCGGAACGTTGCTCGATGAGAAACAAAAGGACGGGGAGTTAGTCGAAACCTTCGTCAAAAGGTTCCGGAACAAGGCGTTGAATTGCCGGGACCCGATCACTGAAGAGTTCATTCTCCAAACTTGCCACAACAACCTCGCATTGGACGTGTTGGAAGCAATAGGGACAGCACCGTCCAATACTTGGAAAGACTTGAAGGTCCGAGGGGAACAAGCCGAACGCTTCCTCCGAAGGAAGAAGGCCGAGAGGAGTCAATCGACGACTAATCCTCCAAACTCAAACTTCGCTTCCCGTGGTAAGGGCAAGACACTTGCAGCAGCTGTTGATGCCAATCAAACGTCACAACAGCAGTCCCGGAGACAACAGAAAACTTCGGATCAGAGGCCTCAAAAAGAGTACTCCTTCAAGGACGAAGATGTTCCAGCCATCTTCGAATCGCTCCTTAAAAATAACAAGATCAAGCTCCCACCGATCACGAATCAGGAGGAAGCTGACAACACTGCGGATCCGAAGTACTGCGCATACCACAGGAGGATCCTTCATCCTACCAAGGCCTGCTTTACTCTAAAGAATAGTATCCAGACCTTGGTTGAAGCCGACGTCATAATGTTAGAGTAAGCCAGTCAAGAACGGCGAAACTCCAGTGGGTGCACGAGTATAAACTGTATTCCCTAACTCCGACCGGTATATGAGTATAAACTGCTTCCTGACACTCCAAAAAGTATACGAGTATAAACTGCTTCTTAATACTCCAATAGGTATATGAGTCTAAACTATTTCCTTTCTTCCACGGGAAGTTCCTGGAGAGTGCCGTGCGTGGTACTCTTAAGGATAACCCGATCGTGCACCCAGTTTTGTAAAGAAAGCTGGGGGTCGATAATTCATGTAACGGGAAGTTCCCGGAAGAATGTTAAATATAATATTCTTAGGGATAACCCGATCATTATGAATAAAGTGATAAACACTAAACACTCTTGAAATCACTGACGAATTGTCAGAACCCCGTTTTTGTTAAGTCTTTATCACTTAACATCAGAAACCCCTTTGAGTAATTTGTACGAACCAACATCTTACAGTAATTTGTACTCTTACTCTCCTTTTTCGCTTGGTCAAACCTTCCTACAGTTAGGACCAAAACCAAATTCCCCTCTCGATTCCTTCAATGAACGAGAGGCCCACAAATCAAACGATCAAACCTTCCTACAGTTAGGATCGTCTCAAACCTCCCACTTGGTCAAACCTTCCTACAGTTAGGGCCAAAACCAAAATCCCCTCTCGATTCCTTCAATGGACGAGAGACCCACAAATCGAGCAATCAAACCTTCTTACAGTTAGGATCGTTTTAAATCCCCCACTTGGTCAAACCTTCCTACATTTAGGACCAAAACCAAAATCCCCTCTCGATTCCTCCAATGAACGAGAGGTCCACTTTCAAATCGAGTGATCAAACCTTCCTACAGTTAGGGTCATCTCAAACTCTCGCTTGGTCAAACCTTCTTACAGTTAGGACCAGAACCACGATTCACTCTCGATAAACGAGAAATTCATCCTTAGTTCGGTAATCAAACCTTCCAACAGTTAGGGTTATCCGAATCTTTTCGATTCTCGGAGTGGAGATCCCACTCTTAGTTTCACCTTTCCGGATTCTGGGGGTGGAGATCCCACCTCGAGTCTCCTTTTCAAATTGGGAATAGAATATAAAATTCTTCCTTCCCCACACCAACCTTTTCCAAGAGTTTATCAATCTTGGATTCATCCTAGGTATTTTATCCCGAAGCCTAAGTAGGGATAAGTCTGCGCCTAACACGCGCTGCCGGTTTAGTCTTTCTCCGAAGAAGAAGACACCAGAGTTCGATTCTGGGGTATTTTATCCTGAAACCTAAGTAAGGATAAGTTTGCGCCTAACACGCGTTGCCGGTTAGTTCTTAACCGTTAAAAAGAACACTCGTCCACATATTCAACATTGTGGCAGGTTGTTATTAATAACACCGAAATCCATGCCTTACACGCATGGGGAATTGCATCCTGAATCCTAAGAAAGGATATGCCGACGCCTAACACGCGTCGCCGGTTTAGTCTTTTGCCGATTGAAAAAGACACCAGGGTCTAAACCTGGGGAATTTTATCCCGAAGCCTAAGTAGGGATAAGCCAACGTCTAATACACGTTACTGGGTAGCCTATTCCCACAACAATGGCGAAGTCTACATATTCGAAGTTGTAGCACGAAGTCTAAGGGAGTTCATTCCTTTAGCACAACGTCACATGCGGAACGGATTTTAAACAATCCGCATGTTAGCCCGACTCAAACGGTAGTCGGTAAAGGCTAATCAAATCCGTTTAAGGCTGGGGGTTAGCCAAAAACCCTAAAGTCAACGCCTAACACGCGTCGCCGGGTAACCTATTCCCGTAACAAGTGGTAAAGTCTATGTATTCAACATCATAGCACAAAGTCTAAAGGAGTTCATTCCTTTAGCACAACGTCACATGCGGAACGGATTTAAACAATCCGCATGTAAGCCCGATTCAAACGGTAATCGGTAAGAGCACCTCAAATCCGTTGAAGGCTGAAGATTTGCCAAAAATCCTAAGTCAACGTCTCATACACGTTGCTGTTTAGTCTTTTCACAGGAGAAAGACGAAGTCTACGTATTCAATATCGTAGCACTAAAAGGGTTAACTCTTTTAGCTTAACGTTACATGCGGAACGGATTTAGACAATCCGCATGCTAGCCCGACTCAAACGGT
Organism: Asparagus kiusianus; assembly: GCA_022839385.1. NCBI lineage: Eukaryota > Viridiplantae > Streptophyta > Magnoliopsida > Asparagales > Asparagaceae > Asparagus > Asparagus kiusianus. The sequence continues at coordinate 756,810 of BQKN01066053.1, forward strand.
AGTCGGTAAAGGCTCATCAAATCCGTTGATGGCTGAGAATTTGCCAAAAATTCTATAAGTACAAGTCATTGACGCATCAATTCTATGGATTGGTCTCGTGACTCAAGTATCCGCCACGCTCCAATACCTTAAGAGCTTAAACTGTGCATACTCCAGCAGACGTACGAGTATAAACTGTGTCAAACGTCGAACAGCGCATTACAATGAAGCCTGGACGCCGGACAACGCGTCGTAATGAAGCTCAAACGCCGGACGACGCCGTCAATTGATGATCAGTTCTATGTTGAAGCAACCAACTCGAGCTAAAAAAATCAAGAAATAAAGAATCGACTTCAAGTTCAAATTCCAACAACGGTCAGACAATAAATGCAGTACCGGAACCCTTACAGACGTTCGACAAAGCACCGAATAGCCTGAAGGAATTGAAGGAATCCAGAACAGAAGCCATTTCAAAGTCCCGCTACACCGACTGAAGGTTGGGACAATCACATCCAAAGTATTCCAGACTCTTCTATAAAAGAACGAGGCTGAAATACTTTGGAGGGGGTATCTGTAGGCGTATAAAATTGCCTATAGGTCCCACAATACAGCTCGACACGGTGATTCGACAAATCAATGAACCATCGAGTGACGAAGCGACGAGGTCAACAAATTGTACGCAAAC
>BQKN01066053.1:777473-790704 GCA_022839385.1 Asparagus kiusianus
TCGAGATCAAAGGAATCAATTCAAATTTTCTTTTATCTTCTTTATTGCAATTTTCCTACATACAAAAGATGGCGACTCCGCTGGGGACGAGCTTTTCCGACGATGAAGTGGTGGCGCAGTCCGACGTCCACCTCATGGGAACGACAGTAGAAACTCTCATCGTGGAGTTTGATCAAGCAAAGTATGAGGAAGCATTATCCTCTGGATCGCTTAGCCCCAAGGCTAAGCACGATGTACACAAGACCTTCAAGAAGGTCAATTCTGTTGTCGAAGTGCCGAAGAAAGCCCTCTCCTTCGGCCAGGAACTCAAGTTGGCTCTGCAGGCGGAAAATCCCACCTCCGCGTCAACCCAACGTGCTTCAGGCCACAAACGGCCTTTGGAAGAGACGAGTCCTGTAAACGTCGATGATGTTGCTGCTAAGGCTTTGAGACAAGCCAAAAAGAACGCCGCTCGCCGACGGAGAAGATCCATACGACGAGCACACTTACGTGAGAGCCGAATGTTGGCTCAACGCGAAGATCGCGTTCCTAAAGCTTCAGCCGAACTTAGCGTTCCCAAAACAGAACGCTCGCTTCGTGGCAATGAGCCCAATTATGAACCTCGGCTAATTCAGCTGAAACGCGACTCTGAGTGGCGCGTTGTCTCCTCAAAATGCAGCCCTCAGAAGGAAGCTGTCAAACGCGACCCTCAGGGAAGCGTTCAATTAAAACACGACCCTCGCGGGTCTGTTTCACCAATTAAACGCAACCCCCAGGGAAGCGTTCAATCAAAACACGACCCTCGCGGGTCTGTTTCACCAATTAAACGCGACCCCCAGGGGCGCGTTCAAACAAAACAGGACCCTCGCGGGTCTGTTTCATCATTTAAACGTAGGCCTCGGCCTAACGTTTACAAATCCCAACGCGACCCTCGCGTTAATCTTCAAGAACGCCACTCTGGTGCTGTTCTTCGAGAACGCGATCTTCAAGAGGTCCGCCAGGTTCAGAAAGATCAGCGGGGTTTCAAAATCCACGTTCGACAAGAACTAGTCTCACCTACCCAAGGGCAGGGGGTTCCATCTCCACTTCCAAGCCCGGGGAAAAGTTCCTCCCAAGTTCCTGATCTGCGGGAATTATTATCAAGAGGAAGACCAACAACGCAAGCAACTCACTCATGCCAATGTGAGAGACTTATTTCGGCGGTTCTTTCGGAGTGCCATTGCTGCACATCCTCGCCTCGGCAATCTGTGTTTGAAAGGTTAACAAATGTCGTTAGGCCTGCCAAACGACAACGCCGCAACAGAAAGAAGACAACTGAAGCGGAATACCCTCAGGTCACTATCAACATGGTCGGCCGAGGGAGGGCCTCGCATACTGATTCTGACGAGTCACAAGAGAGTCATCCACCAACTGTCCGAGAAATTTGTGACCAGTTCGAAGGAGTATATCAGAATACTCGGACTCGGACGGGAACTATTCGCCCGGTTGACTATCAAAAATTAGCCAAGGGCATTACAACAAGTGAGGAACATTCGGCAATAGCCGAATCTCAATCTTCAAGCTCTGTTGGAGCACGCGAGGTTTCCGCTTACACAACAGGGAACCACGAAGACATAGCCAAAAGAGTTGACGAACATAGTGTCATACTCCAGACGCAACAGGAGACACTTCTCCAATTAAAGGAGATGTTGGCCCAGCTTCTTGCTGAAAAAGGCCACAAACCTGAATCTTCCCGGAGAACGACTTCGAAGGGAAAACAAAGAGTGCACGAATATTCAGATCGTGAAACTCACAATCTGGGATCTTCTTCCGAAGGTGAGAGGGAGATAGAAAAGGAACTGCATCCTCAATCCACCAAGGTGGACGAACTGGAGGCTCGCCTCAACGCAATCGCCAACAGGAGCGAGCTTCGCGAAGAGGGAGTAGTACGGCCTTACCCTGCTGAGTGGGATACAGCTCCCTACCCACCAAACTTTAAGGCCCCTACCTTACAACCTTTCGATGGTACAGGATCGCCGAATCAACACATCTACTACTTCAAATCCCAAACTGGAGACGTAGTAGCGAATGATGCTATCCTGACCAGGTTATTCATCGGTACCCTTAAGGGTGTCGCTTTCGAATGGTTCATGAAGTTGCCTGCTGGATCTATCCAAAAATGGATAGATCTGGAAAGGCTATTCTTGGCCAGATTCTTTGAGGACGATACAGAAGTCTCCGTCCCAACTCTTCTTGCCACTAAGCAAAGGAAAGGAGAGTCAATCAAGGCTTACGTAGAGAGGTTCCGCAGCATGGCATTGCGATGCCCCTCAGGTATGACTCAATCAACTCTGGTTGAAACGTGCAGGCACAACCTGCAGACCCAACTCCTCGCTCAGATGGGAGTAGCAGAGTGTCGCTCCTGGAGACAATTAGTTTCGCAAGGAGAACAAGCAGAAGAGATAGTGGCGCGAGTCAAAGCTGAAGAAGAGCCACAACCCAAGCCGCAGCAACAACGCAATCAGCAAAATACCCAGCGGTCTAAGGGAAAAGAGACTCTAGCAGCCGACTACACGCGAGTGCCACCACCTACCAAGCAAGGCAAAGCGCCAAATCAACAAAGAGCGCCCAAACAATATTCGTTCAAAGAGGAGCATGTGGATACCTTATTCCAATTGCTTCGAAAGAACAATAAACTCCAGTTGCCTGAAATCAGAAAACCAGATGAAGCGGGGAAAGTTGATGATCCCAACTATTGCCGTTATCACAGATTCCTTGGGCATCCTACCAAGAAATGCTATGTCTTCAAAGACATCTTGCAGAATTTGGTAAATGCTAATGTGCTCACCTTGAAGCCAGAGCAGAAGACCGTATCCACTAATATGATAGCGGTCCAATTTGGTGACTTTCCCCCGGTGGTAACCGCGAACGGTGTTGTACCCATCCGCAAGGGAGAAATGCACTTAAAGAATGCTGACTTGCATAGTCAGAAGGACAGGGGGTTGGTACCCCTCACCACCCCAAAAGGGGAAATCATGTGGGTCCACCCTGATTTGCTTAAAGATCAACAGTGGACGAGCATCTCGTCCAGAAAGAAGGGAGGCAAGGCTAAATCTTCCAACATGATTAGCCCCTCCGTTGCCGAAAACGATGATCACCTTAAACCTCTTACTGATTCAGAAGAAGAGAGGATTGTCCTGGCAGCATATCCAGGAGACAACCCTGGCACTCGGTCAGGAAAAGCCTACCTGAGGGATTATGGCCAGAATGCTCAAGAGGTGGAAGAACAGCCCCAAGACGCTGGGGGTTCTGTGCCAAAGAAGCCGGTCGACAAAGGCAAACAAAAAGAGCTCCGGTTCAACAAAAATCTTCACCAGGAACTCGGGGAGTCAAGTGCTCCCTTTCAATTCAACGTCATGGCACAACTAGCTAACATACCGGCTAGGATCACTTTATATGAGCTCTTGAAGTTATCTAAAACTACCAAGGAAGCTCTGATCGAAGCTTTAAAGAATACGGAGAGCTTATTACGCAAGTCACTCCGATTCCCGAGGCTTCTGATGATCAAACTTGTCTGCAATGCCTGCAAGCGGCGAGAAGTTTACCATGCATATCGTTCACACAAGAAGACATGCAGGTCAAACACGAACATGACCGACCACTGTACTACACAGGGTATATTGGATCTTCGGAAATTAGTCGTGTTCAGGTTGACCCGGGCTCAGCGCTCAGCATCATGCCCTACAGGGTCATGCAGGTATTAGGGATTCCTATGCACCGACTGCACACTACCCAGACTACTATCTTCGGGTTCAATGCAAACAGTACCCGACCCCTGGGGAAGATTAAGCTCAGGTGCCAGATCGGAGATCTCAAGTCTGAGGTAGCATGCTACATCATAGATGCGGACACGTCTTACAATCTTTTGCTAGGACGACCATGGATACATGCCAACCGCATTGTCCCATCCACCCTGCACCAGGTTATGAAGTACGCCAATGACGAGGGCGAAGTTCGAACCCTAATCGCAGAAAAATACCCCTTCCGAGGAGTAGAAAACTTCCACACCGACTCCGTCTTCTATCTGGAGTCCCAGGAGAAAGGAGATGTAGATAGCGGTAACGAAGCTGACATCGAGCCAGATCCTGACGAAGACTGTCCTTGGGAACTAAACTTTGATGTAATGGGTCAGGGTGAGAGTAATAATGATGTACCGAGTGGGGGCGAGTGGTGCATTAATGAAGATTTCATTTTAGCGTACTTGTCTGATGTCTCTCTTAACAATAAACAAATAGAGAATAATTCTAGTGCAGGTACCAACCCATGGCACGTACTGTGCACGGCATCACTCACATTGCCGATCGAGTCATCCCTCGTTTCAGAGGAAGAAATAGAGGATGCACAGAAGGCCTTCTTCAAAGTCCCATCCAAAAGGAAAGGGCGGAAGCCGATCTGTTTCGGAAAGGTCAAACCGATACAACTCAAACGAGGAAGTTCGGAGGAAGATGATGGAGTTCCTCAATTCCATTATCATGAACCTAATTCCCTCCGGTTGATGAAACAAATGGGGTATGACTTTGACAAAAAGCAGGGTCTAAATTTCGGGAAAGGAAGGCGAACACCAATCCGAATGTCCCTAACCCCCGAAGGGAAACCCCCAGATTACTATCAAAAGACTATAAGGGGTTTAGGATTTGTCACACCTCCCGCTGTCTCAGAAAATGAAATAAGTAATTATTTGCGTCAGGACCGTTCATCCGGAACATCTGCATATGAGTCTGATGTCAGTGTCGGACCTCTCTTTAGAAATCTGACCGTGAATATGGTTTCAATCAATCACCCGGATGAAAATGCAGGGGACGATGAAGGGTTAATGGAATCGATCAATGACCCCTGGATCAAACGTCTTAACATTTTGTGGGATATGCGATTCGAACAACGCGAACCACCCACTGAAGATAAAGTGGTCCAGGTTAATATGGGAGACGCACAAGACCCTAAACCCATTTTCATAGCCGAGGACTTATCATCATCCGAGAAAGAAGATCTTATATCTCTCATCCGAGAATATATAGATGTCTTTGCTTGGAATTATGAAGACATGCCCGGCCTTGACCCGAAGGTTGCCGTGCACCGTCTCAACATTGATCCGGATGCCAAACCCGTTAAACAACAACAACGTAGATTTCGTCCGGAAATTATGGAATCAATCGAGTCTGAAGTGAAAAAGCTTATAGACTCGGGTTTTGTCAGGGAAGAACAACACCCAGACTGGGTAGCTAACATTGTTCCAGTTCCCAAGAAAAACGGTAAAGTCCGTATATGCATCGACTTCCGCGACCTTAACGCAGCCTGTCCAAAAGACGAGTTTCCACTTCCTATCACGGATGTCATGATCGATAATACCTGCGGATACGAAAGAATGTCTTTCATGGACGGATTCTCTGGGTACAATCAAATCAAGATGCACCCGGACGACGAGAAGCATACTGCATTCAGAACACCGCTGGGGGTGTATTGCTACACAGTGATGCCCTTCGGCCTGAAAAATGCAGGTGCAACCTATCAACGTGCAATGAACACTATCTTCCACGAACATCTGCGTAAGAAGATCGAATGCTACGTTGACGACATCGCAGTGAAAAGCCAACATAAAGGGGATCATCTTACAGACCTGAAAACGATGTTTGAAATCATGCGAACACATCAGCTGAAGATGAATCCAACAAAATCATTTCTCGGAGTATCAAGTGGAAAATTCCTGGGATTTATTGTCACATCCAAGGGAATTTCTCTTGATCCAGAGAAAATACGTGCCATCCAAGACATGCCACCGCCGAAGAACCTCAAAGAACTCCGAGGTTTGCAAGGTAGACTAGCCTACATCCGTAGGTTCATATCTAATCTTTCGGGGCGCTGCCAACCTTTCTCGAAGCTCATGAAGAAGGGAGTGTCCTTTATGTGGGATGGGGAATGTCAAAAAGCATTTGAAGAGATCAAGAAATATCTCACCCAGCCACCCGTTCTCGTGGCCCCTATATCAGGAAAACCATTCCTGTTATATGTAAGGGCTATGGATCATTCGCTAGGAGCGCTGCTGGCCCAGAATGATGATCAAGGTCATGAGCAAGCCATCTACTATCTAAGCAGGACCATGATGGGAGCCGAACATCGGTACAACCCGGTCGAGAAAGAATGTCTCGCTTTGGTATTCGCGGTTCAAAAGATGCGACATTACCTAGTTGGACAGACAATTCATGTCATCTCGAAGGTGAATCCTTTGAGAGTCCTGATGACGAAACCATCGTCTTTGAATTGTCGGCTTGCAAAATGGGCCATTCTTTTGTCACAATATGACATGCAATTTATGCCCCAAAAGGCAGTCAAGGGTCAAGCATTGGCAGATTTCTTGGCCAATCACCCGGTGCCAGGGACATCTAAGTTGTATGAAGAGTTGCCCGACGAAATCGCCGAAGCTTGTGTTGCTCAAGAATCTACACAAGTGTGGAAACTATTCTTTGATGGCGCGTCTAGAGCAAACCCTCACGGAGCGATTACTGCGGGAGTAGGAGTGGTGCTCGTATCGCCTAACGGTCACGTAATCCCAAGAGGATTTTCCTTAATCGAACCGTGTACCAACAATGTAGCTGAGTATAACGCGTTGCTACTAGGGATGCGACTTGCCGAAGAACTCAATATTCGGCGCCTTGAGGCTTATGGTGATTCTCAGCTCATTGTAAATCAAGTCCGAGGGGAATACGAAGTACGTCATGAGGACTTAATCCCATACTACTTCGCAGTGCTGAATCAAGCTAAGCAGTTCGAGGGATTCTTTATCGAATACATTCCACGAGCCCAGAACGCTTACGCAGATGCTTTGGCTTCATTAGCAACCTCGTTGGCATTACCACCAGGAACCGAAACGACAATCCCAGTCTCAGGACGTGAACTATACTCCTCCAAGATTCCTAAGGAGGAAAGCTCAGACAAGACAATGACGGAGGAAGTCTGTACGACCTCTATAGAATTCGAGTCTAGAGATTGGCGATTTCCATATGTTGACTATGTCTTATACGGAATCTTGCCTGATAACCCCAAGGAAGCGGCCGGCATCAAACGAAAGCCCCTCCGATTCTATTACAATACAGTCACTCAGACTCTGTATCGTAAATCCCATGACGGTATTTTGCTCCGATGTCTTTCTCAAAAGGAAGCAAAAGAGGCCCTCAAGGAAGCTCATGAAGGGATGTGCGGAGCTCATCAGCCCGGAGCTAAATTAGGGGATCGCCTCCGACGAATTGGCTATTACTGGCCAAAGATGTTCTCAGACGCGGTTGACTACGCTAAACGTTGTCACGCGTGCCAAATTCATGGGGATTTCATCCACCAAGCACCTGGGAATTTACATCCCACATTCGCATCATGGCCATTTGAAGAATGGGGCATGGATATCGTAGGTCCAATTTCTCCGCCGACTTCTAAAGGACATCGGTTCATCCTGGCTGTGACCGATTATTTCTCCAAGTGGGCGGAGGCAATCCCGTTGAAAGAAGTCAAAACTTCCAACGTAATCAAATTCATCAAACACCATGTTGTCTACCGTTTTGGAGTCCCGAGGCGGATAGTTCATGACAACGGGACACAATTCGTCAGTTTTGGGTTCCAGAGGTTTTGTGACAAGTTCAGAATCCAGAGCGTTGCATCTACGGCATATTATCCGCCGGCGAATGGTCTTGCAGAAGCCTTCAACAAAACCATTGTGAAACTTCTCAAGAAATTTGTCTCCAAGAGTAGACGCGATTGGGATGAAAGACTCGGCGAATGTTTGTGGGCTTACCGCACAACGGTAAGGACCCCTACAAGAGCTACACCATTCTCGCTGGTATATGGCTGTGAAGCCGTATTACCACTAGAGATTCAGATTCCTTCTCTGAGAGTCGCTATCACGACGGGGCTAACAGAAGAAGAAAAACATCAACGGCGCCTGCAAGAACTTGAAACCCTAGACGACAAGCGACTTCAAGCTAAGCAGCAGATCGAACTATATCAAGCTCGGATTTCCAAAGCCTATAATAAAAAGGTTAAGGAACGAACTTTCAAGAAAGGCGATTTGGTCTTGGCCAACAGACGACCCATGGTGATGACACACAAAACCAAAGGGAAGTTCAATCCTAAATGGGAAGGGCCCTTCGTAATAGACTCAGTTTATTCGAACGGAGCATATCGTCTTATCAATCAACAAGGAGACAGGCTCATGATGCCAATCAATGGGAAATTCCTAAAGAGATATTTCCCGTGAATCATGTAGCCCCCTAATCCCCAGTTAGATCAGGCTGGGGGTTGCCTATTTATAGTGTAACTCTATTTTGTATCTCGTCAAGTTAACACTACACCTCTGACGATTGAAATTTTCTAGAATTGTTTTATAAATGATAATAAAGAGAATTTCGTTTTCATATTGAGTTGACACTACGTTTTTCATTGTCTTGAATCATGCTTCAATAAAAGAGATAATGAAAACCAAAATGATATCATTTCCATTCAATATTGTTAATCTGAATACAAAAGTGAAAACAATTGAAAGGAAAATGATACAAATTTATCCCTCCACCAAAAATAGCGCAAACCCTAAACATCGGGGCTCATCAATCTGAAAGACTTGAGTTTAGATTTCAGCGCTGATATATTTTCCTGGCGAGCCTTTCTGATATCTTCAGTTATCTTGCTCTTGAGTTCTTCTTCACTAGGCGTTGCTTCTGCAAGTTCTCGCCGAAGTTTATCGGCAGCGACAATCTCGTCGCAATAGCATTTGAAGAGCCCATCACAATAACCAGCAAATCCTCTTAAAATCTCCACCCCATCAGCTAGCTGAGCGTTTATTTGAGGGACTTCAACACCAGCTCGAGCAAGCTCTGCTGCAGTATCCCGGAGACTCACAGCAAGGTTGCCCATGTCTCTCTGTACTTGGGCATGTTCATCACGCAGATGAGCGAGACGAGGTTCTGTTTCGGATAAACTCTTCTGAAGAACCTCTTGCTGTTGCGCCTTCAAAGCCTTGGCCTCAGAAAAAGCCCGATCCACTTCTGGGCCTATGTCGTCACGTTGCAGCATGGAGAGGAACTCCAGCTCATATTCCAAGATAATGAGGCTCTCACGACAGTTCTCGGTCCATATTTTATCACCCTGATGCTTGATTTTAGCCAGGCATTCCAGCAAATGAGGTTCAAAAACCTTGTAACTTACGTCCCCGAGACTGACAACGTCAATGGTCCTTTGCATCCAACGTTCCAGTTGTTCGATGAGCTCCCTCAGTGTCTCAGAGCTTGGGGGTGGAGCGGTCGGATAAACGAAGCAATCCGCATAATCAGTGCGAGTAGAGGTGTGCGGGGCTTCAGATAAGAATTTTTTGATCATCTCTGACGTGGAGCCTAAGACATCCTCTTCCTGATCACCGATTATTGCTTCAAGACCTGGAGGAGCGGCGGGAAGCGTAATATCCTCTCTATTTTCAGGAAACGCAGCATGCGCTGATCGTATCGCGTCTCCCATCAATTTGGTCTTCTTTGAATTTTTGGCTACGACAGGCAGCCGTTTACGCATTCTCCTGTCATACTCGGCCTGCTCAGCAGCAGAAAGAGCCTTCTTACCCGATCTCAGAAGACGAGGTTCAGAAGCAGGCACTTTTGGAATTGATGTTTCTTCGGGAGAGTCAGCAATCGGTGTTTCCTCTTCGATTTCCATAGGAGTTTCTTCCTTAGGAGGCTCGATGGCAGATAAATTTCCAGGAGCTTCGACAGCCCCAGATGCTTCTTGTTCGCAGGATAGATATTCTTCTACCCCCGGCAAACGAGTGCTGGAAGAACGACTCCTCGAACGATACAATTCCCGAATCTCACTTATGCAGGAAGTGTAAACATCATACCCCGTGACTTGGGAAACTTTTTCATACCAGCTGCAGAAATCGGCAACAGTAGAGCAGCCAGGCGGCGAATTGGGTAAAGTGAATTGCGCATGGGTTCCCCCGGCGGAAAAGAAGTACCATGCACGAGCTCCTTCATATAAATTCCCAACTTGAGCCAAGGCCGGGTTGGGATTGCCAACATAAAGCTGGTCATATCCAAATTGCCTAGCGAATCGAGAAGGCATATAAGGCTCAATAAAGCACTTCTCTCGCAAGCGGAAGACCAGGTAGCCCAACCTGATCATAAGAAGCCAGTTGAATGTGCCTTCTTCCAAAGAAGACGAGCCCTCAAAAAAGCAAGTCCAGGAAGCGGGCATCCTTCACGTCAGCTCCGTCAAAATTAGGAGCACAACAGAGCATCCGGTAATTATCTTTCCGAGATAAGAGTTGTCGAGCCCTGACTATGTAAGAATGAGTCCACGTGGCTGACTCTAATCTCTGTACGAAGGGGATGTAAGCATCAGCACTCTCCGATACTCCCGTCATCAAGGAGGGGCAATGCAGCACGAACCAGGCCACCAAGTACGTATACGGCACTGGTATGCGTGGCTGGGGGTTCTTCCCGGTTTTCTTCCTGGCGACCTTAACCGTCGAGGCACCGAGCAGATCGGAGGTCAACATCCTTAGGCCGTTTTGAATGCAGCCGACCATGGCAGTGAGGAGGCTCACGGGTCTCCCATGTGCTAGCAAAACAGCTGGATATACAACCTCAGCCAAGATCGCTTCTATTGGTCTCGACGGCACTACACACCGTTTCAACCAAACCATAAAGAAGCCTGCAAGTAGAGTCGTGTCAGAAATAGGAATTGTAGCCTGGTGGTGGAAACTTTCAAACTCAACACCAGCCTCAAAATCCTCCTCTACATGCTCTGTTTTGTAGATGGCATTAGAAGCCTTAATCCGAGCTTTGGCTTCTTTGGGAGAGATGGCTGCAACACGAGACACGGTTACATTTTTCCGGTTTAAATTCTGAAAGAGGTATTCCGCCCACGTGGTATGCATGATGCCTCCCCCACGCATCCCAAAGACTTGAGCACAGATGTGGAAGTGGCACATCAACTCCCAGAAAGTAGCATAAATTTCTGGGTGCGCCAACCTCAGTTGGGAAAGCTCTTCAGTAGTGGGAATGAACTCCTCATAGGGTGTTTTTCCAAGTGGCAATCCCGACACTGCTTGCATCTCATGGAGAGCAAAACCTAACTCTCCTGCAGGTGTGAAAAATGTGCAACTGTCCGGGTTATATTTCTCCAACATAGCGAAGAAATTATGGAAGCTCTGCACGACTCCCCGTCGAGTAGCTAACACGGGAATTGTGAGACCCGATTGAGTGAGTGACTCCTTAAGCTCCTCAAGAACAAAGTCAATCATACAGGTCCACCAACCTCCTTCTCCGGAACAAACCCATCCAGGGGATCTGAACGCTTGGGTAGAAAATTCACCCTGAGCCATAAGGAATTGGCGAATAAAGATGTTCGCTGGGCGTGGCATCTCCTGAACCAACTCCTTCTTCTCAAACAAACCAGGTCTCAATCCCTTGAGCTGCCCTCCGATTTGTGTACGAGCCCGTCGACCAGATCCGAACGACACATTTTCCTTCTCTTTGACTATGTCAAAAGTCAGACCCCGACGGTGGCTTGCATTCAAAAAGTGGGAAAGGGGATACATCCTCTTCATGTTTGGAAGGAAGAAGTAGCGATTGTCAACTTTCCGCAACAGCTTCGAATCTTCTACGTGTACGAAGTGATCATCGATGGATATGCGATCTCCGAATAAGAACGCCGTTTTGGGAAACTGGGTATGACCAGCAGGGGTCTCCATGTCCAAATCAGTAATCAAAACTCTAAGAGTTGAACATCGAGGAGATCTAATCATGTCCGTTCTCTCGGAGTCAGCGAAAGTGCAAAGCGGAACTGTGTTTTGAAGACTGAAAGTTTCATTTGCATCAGGTCCGCCAATATACCCAAAATGATGCTCTTGTGAAAGCGGCACGTTCGGTAAAAGCACTGCACAATCAAAAGCAGATATTAATGAGCTATCGACATAAAGAGGAAACCCAAAGCAAAGGGTTAAAGTCTCATGTCAAATCTCCAACGCGAGGGTCGAGCCCCGCGTCAGAAATCTCCAACGCGAGGGTCGAGCCCCGCGTCAGAAATCTCCAACGCGAGGGTCGAGCCCTGCGTCAGAAATCTCCAACGCGAGGGTCGAGCCCCGCGTCAGAATTCTCGTGTTAAAAAAATTGGAACGCGAGGGTCGGACCCAAAGGAGATCCCAGTCCCGCGTTTTCATCCAGTTAGAACGAGTCAGCTCCCTCGTTATCAAGAACCCATTTAGGGTTTTCAGAAAACTTGCCAAAGCAAGTTCTTTTAGTCGGCACTTACCACGACAGGGAAGTTCCTGTGACGGCGGGGATGACGACGACGTCCTAGCACGATCAGGAACACCGCCGGCGCCCTCAACTGACGGTGTTTCGGAAGTCGCTCCGGTGACCTTCTTGGAGCTTGAACCCATCCTCCGTGGCGCCATCAGCACAGTGGATCGGAGGAGATGTTTTCGAACGAAGAAGACGAAGTTCGTCGGAGATCTCGCCGAAGTCAAACGAGATTTCTCGTTCTTGGAGATAGCCAAAATTTCAAGAGTCAAGTGACTTTTGACATGACCACTCGGGTCTATTTATAACAGCCGTCAAGCTGTTGAGATGGTACGGGATTCTAGGGAAGAATCCCAATCATCTTCAAAACGCGAAGCCCACTATCGCGTTCAAATTTCAAAAGGGGCAAAGCCCAAGTCCGCGTCACTAAGGCCTGAACCTCGCGTTCCAAACCTTAAACGCAAAGGTCACCTTAGCGTTATAACTCTTTGATACTTAGCCTCTAAGTTCATGAGTTCTTTTTAACAGAGTGCGTTCAAAACTCTGTATCTCCTCAACCCATCAGGTTAATATTACACCTCAGATGGTCATCATCCTAACAGAGATTGAATTTAGCTATTATCACCACCAATATAACTACAATTCCTCTGTTAAAGTTCACTTATCGATTCTCATTAACAGAACGATAAGTCCTCAAAATCACTCAAATTATTGTCAATTTATTAGCTCTTTCCAACAGGGCAATAAATAACCAGTTTATCAACTCTTCTCAGTGGGATAATAAAAGTACCCAAGATCTTGTTCAAATCCTTAGTATCACAATTCATCACTCCGATGATGAAAATAATACTTAGTGATTTTCCCCAGCAAGACATAAAAGGATTTTATCCCCACAGATGTCACGTTAAAACCACACCTCTGACAAAATCAACTTATCGACTCTC
>BQKN01066053.1:798729-830187 GCA_022839385.1 Asparagus kiusianus
GAGAGAGAGAGAGAGAGAGAGAGAGAGAGAGAGAGAGAGAGAGAGAGAGAGAGAGAGAGAGAGAGAGAGAACTGGGTTTGAAGGATTGAGGAGAGGGGATAAGATTATTTTGGGGATTTTAGCTTAATTGGCATGTAATAATTATTAAAAAGGGGCTGCAGCACAAAATGTCACACTTCAAAGGGCTGAACCACATGGGGGAAACTAGGAGGGGCTGCAGCACATGAAGTTTCTGTTTTTGAGGCCTGAACATATTTTTCCTAAAAAATAAAGGTTTCTGAAGTGTGGGAAACAGAAGAACTTTATGTGGGTACTAGTTTTTTCTAGCAAAGTTTTATCGGATATAGGGAAGTGTTAGTCAATAATAATGAAGAGATAAGATGAGACATTGATGTTTTTTTTAATATCTAAAGCTTTCTTTCATAAACATGTAAAAAGATACATACAAGCTGAGTAATATGTTGGAACTGGTGATGCAAGCTTAGAGCGGGGTGAATAGGATTGTAATAATTTTTCGATGAAATTCAGAAAATGCAGCGGAAATAAAAAATAAAAAAAATTGAAAGCAACCAACATAGGAATATACATGATTTTTATAGTGATTCGGATCAAAATCCTACATCCTCTCTTCATTCTCGTGAGGGGTCTTCTTCACCATGATCAAATTTCTCCTAAATCATAGCCAAATTCATTAGGTTTTATAAATAGGACCCTTAAATCTAACTGATACTGGTTGAGATACCCAACTCCTTATAATGACCGAAAGGAACATAGCTCTAGCTAGCCACTCTCAATTCACCTGACTTGAGTACACTAGCTCTCAATTACATCGGCTTGACTGTCAAACTCACAAGTTTGAAATACAAAATCAATCCAAAATAATTAAAGCGTAATTAAAAGATCTTACACCCCTTTAAGTAATTCACTTTCCAAAACATTGATGTTGAAGTTCCGTGAGTTGAACACAAAAGGACACCTCATCCTACTGAAACAATCATCTGGTGTTTAGCGCGATGAGAAGAAGTTAAACGAGACTCTAGGGGTTAACATCTCAAAACAAATTCTCTCTCAAAACCATAGAATAGATCTCTCTTGTTTTTTTTCAACCTCTTCATTGTTTAATATGATCTCTATCTCTTTTTAAATGAGCCTTGATAGGACATGAAAAATATTCCCGAATCAGAGTCCAAATAGGAGATCAAACGGGTTGAGGAATGACTGAGATTAAATCTAAAAATCCGCCAAAACAATTTGCGACCATTGATGGTTGATCTCGATCATCGATGGTTGATGTTGATCATCGATGATTGATGATGATCATCGTTGGTTGACTGTAGTCCAACGATTGTACAAATTATAATTTCTAAAATTTCAGCAATTGTTTACTGTAGCCCATCAATGATCCTCTTGATCATCAATGGTTGACTATAAACCATCAATGATTCAATTTCTAATTTCTATTTCTCCTATTGTTTCCTATAGTCCATCGATGAGTTGACGCGACCACCGATGGTGGTCTCATGACCATTGATGGTTCAAGGCTGAAATCAACTATTTGTATTGATTTTTGTATTTTTTTTAAACTGAAACTTGTTCGTACCTATTTATTCCTAAAATATATTATTTCACAAACTAATCAATAGCAAATAAGAGTTTGTTATTAATCAAATAAGAGATATTACACGAACAATCTTACTTCCTGAACAATGTTTTAACATAAGACTCTTAAAAGTCCAAGAGAACCAAGAACAAAAGAGTGAGGCAAATCTCACTTAGTTACATTGATGTTACACACAAGATTCTTTCTTATCAACAAAGGGTCCGTTTGGTTGGTTTCTGAAAAACCAAGAAAAGAAAATTGGTACATGAAAACTATTAAATATTATTTTCATTCATTTCCATCTCTAAAAATCACCTACAACATGCAATAAAATATTATTGTTAGACCCTAGAGAGGGGGTGATTAGGGTCTTATGCTAATCTAATCCGATTTTATGCCAATTAAAAACTCATTAACAAATATATTCTTGCAAGAAAGATATACAAGAGTTATGAGCAAGAATAAGCAATATGAACAAAAATAAATATCCTAGCAATGAGATATACTATGAGATATATGCAATGATATATAATTAACACAAGGGTAAACAATCTAAACTAGATAGTGGGCAATATAATCAACAAGCAATATACAAAGGCAATATAAGATATGAACAAAACAAAAAGGTGCGCCAATGCAATCACAAACAAACGATATGATCACGGAGTTCGGTCTAACCACTTGACCTACGTCTCCGCTCCTCACCTCGAGGAGATCTCTACTATCGCAACCGGGTTTTCTACGTTCATCCGAATAACGCTTACACCACACAATACGGTTTTATAGTTTACCGAAAACTCTATAACTAACACACTCTTGCAATCCTACTCTACACCCTCTCAAGTGTTGAACTAGACGTGTCTCCCTCAAGTGCTCGGATACAATCTCTCCTTAGGTTTGTCAACCGACGCCACTCCTCTTAGGACGATCCCCGACTCTCGCCACACACTTCTTTCGAAGTACAAGTGTATTACAAAGTGATCCTCACAGTTAAGCACGAATACAACAATAGTTATTCTCTACAATAGATGAGAACTCAATTAAGCTCGACTCAATGTTATAATCTCTCACAACCCTAATTATATTATATATGTAAATACGATAAGCTCAATGTGGGTGTGTGTAACAATGAGATTCAATAAATCAAAGCTAAACTTAAATATAAAATCTAGCTTGAGAACAATGATGCTCAACAAGTATATAAATGTAAAGCTAGAGTTTGAGTTTAGAAAACTTCTCAATTGATAACAAGAGGTGGAGGGAGAATAGTTGGAAGCTCAAACTTCAATAGATGATCTCATCAAGCTCTTGTGGAATTAATTCACAAAACCAAAAACACTCAAATGCTTAAAAGCTTATAAACACACTTTAAACAAACTTTAAACAATTGTTAAACTTTCTTAAAATATTCTCTTAGTTCATTTTAAAAATGAGAGCAAAGGGGGTTTATATAGCCACCCAAAACCTCAGCCAAAAACCCCAAAGGAAAAGACTAAAAAGCCCAAGAATCAGAAATCTGATTCTGTACAAATATCACCGTTACAGTGTTATGGGTCGACTCGTCACTATTCACGAGTCGACTCATAACTAGCCGTTACAGGCTAAAATCAACTTATGGGTCGACTCATAAAATTCATGAGTCGACTCATCATGTATGGGTTGACTCAGCAGAAAGAAAACACACTTTCCAGCACAGTTTGTGAGTCGACTTATGACAGGCATGAGTCGACTCAACCTGTCTGGGTCGACTCATGATATTATGAGTTGACTCATCAGAAACAAAATGCAAACTACACAATAGTTTATGAGTCGACTCAACTGTTCATGAGTCGACTCATGACATGCACACAGCCTGTTTTAAACAGTACATGTCAACATAAAATAGGGTTTAAAATATCAAATAAATTCAGAAAAATATAAAACTTTGGAAAATGATTGTAGATATGATAATAAACATGCTACATAAACTGATTTTCAAAAAAGGACTTTCTAAATATAAAATATCATCATTTTTCAAGGAGGTCCAAAACACGAAAATGTAAACACATGAGTTTTGACATTTTTGCTAAACCATGTTTTGAAACTTTACACAATGATTATATAGACTTAATAAAATATGTATATGATTATTATTAAGTCCAAAAACTAAGAATATAATATTTTCACAAAATATGTAATTTCATATATATGAACATGAAAACCCAAAACCGTGCATGTATATATATAACTATATATATACATAGAAACCAAATACGTGTAGGCTGTCTAAAAATCACAATAGATAGTTGATCCCCCATCAAACACCGATGATGGAAGTTATAATCTGACGATTTCTAGAAGGCTACAATTGGAGGAATTTCACGTAGAAGGTTACAATCTGACGACTCTCATATTATCAAGGAGCCAAGACGAAGGTTACAAGGTGACAATCATTGCGGCGTCCTAGCAAAAGAGACTACAAATTGACGGTCTCTTCATATTAGAACACAGATATCTCTCAAACCGTAAGGAATTTGGTGAAACGGAGGAAGCAAACCGAAGCCTTTGGCTAGGTTCGAATGGATCCGTCTCGTCGAGATAGCCGATTTTCATATATAATTCGCTTAATTCCGACTTACGGTTTGAAAGTTATGCCCTGTTTTTCGTAGCAAGTTATGTTCTGAAGTCCGTCTGCAAGACCGGACTTCGTCAGAACATTGGACTTAGCCTGAAGCTCGCCAAGCCCACCTAAGGTTCGCCTCTGCATTACAGAGTCAAAATGCACAGGTCGAACCAGCGTTATAACCTCAAAACGCAGAGGTTATCCTTGTGATATAACATCAAAACGCAGAGTTACGGCCCAATTCTGCATTTTCAGCCTAAAACGCAGAGTTCGTCTCTAAAACAGCACGACTTGTACGTTTTCAGCCTAAAACAGGCCCAACTCTGCGTTTTTAGCCTAAAACACAGAGTTCATCTCTAAAACAGCGCGACCTGTGCGTTCTCCAGCAGACATCTAACTCTACAACGCAGAGTTAAAGCACAAAACGCACACATAACGTGCGTTCTTCAACAGACTCAACCATGCGTCCCAAACTCTTGACGCAGAGTTGAATTTCAACGCACAAGCGACCTGTGCGTCTCCAATTCCAGAACGCATGCGGCCTGTGCGTTCAACCACTAGCTCTGCGTCTCAGAGTTCATCACGCTGCACGACCTGTGCGTTCAGTCATTAACTCTGCGTCTCAGAGTTTATCACGCTGCACGACCTGTGCGTTCAGCCTAAAACAGGCCCAACTGTGCGTTTTCAGCCTAAAACACAGAGTTAAAGCACAAAACGCACGGACCATGCGTTCTTCAACAAACACCTAACTCTGCGTCTCAAAACTCAAGACGCGGAATTGAGTTTCAGCACATGAGCGGCCTGTGCGTCTCTAATTTCCAGAACGCATGCGACCTGTGCGTTTCCTACCTCTAGCAAATATTTAACTCTGCGTCTCAAGGCTTAGGCGCAGAGTTAAGGTCTAGAACGCCAATTTAGGTGTTTGACTCGTTCAAACACGAACTAAACAGTTCCAAGAACCGTTTTCCCCCCACGATTTGAGGGATTTCCGCTCCACTCAGGAGCGGATTAAGGGGGGGCAGTTACCACTCGTAACCCCCTATAAATATCAGAAACTCAATTGAGTTAAAGGGGGGGTGGATTTTTCTCATAGACGAAGGAAGATTCGGTCAGAGGCTGGCATTGGCATCTTGGGGCTTTCTGCAGCAACAAGGAGCTTTGGAGATCAGCAACTTGAAGGAGCTCTTGAATCATTTTGGAAGGCTTTTATTGAAGCCTTTGAGATTATTCGGCCTTGGCTTATTAACCGAACTTTCGGTTTAAATCAACTCTTTCATAGAGTTTCAAACTCGATCTGAGTTATCAACTCATCCAAAGTTTTCAAGCTTGCTCTGCAAGTTCTTCTAAACTCGATCAGAGTTTTAAGACTTGCCACGCAAGTTCTCCACAGCGTCAAATCGTGAGGAGAAGACCACGTTCCAGTGAATAAAGACGTTCGGATCATCAACGGAGAGCAAACTCGACGCGAGCATTCGAGGGAGGCACTCCATCGCCACCGAGAAGAACCCAAAATTAAACAAAGGGGAGAATCAAATACATTCTCCTCTCTTTTGTAATCGGAATCCAAATTGTAATCGATTTTGAGAGAATACAAGTCAAATTTTCTTTCATTTCTTTTACTTCGAATTTTTCCACAAATATACGTGTGTGTATATGATATTAAGCTTAGAGTATCTAACACACATAATATAAAACCTAAACTAAATTATACCCAAGCTTGTGATCTTCAACGAAGCTCTATCTTGGTACACTTGCTGATGAAGCTGAACTTGAATCTTTAACTTGAATTGCAAGACTTTACTCCACAATTTTCGCCAACCTCCATTGGATATAATCATGAAGCTCTATCTCATCCATCCTCTAACTTGTTGTTTGTCTACAATTGATACAAAACACAAACACTAGACAAACAATATTAGAAGTAAATTGTTTGTTAAACATCATCAAAACAAGAAGGCCAACAATTTTCATCCAACAACTCATCTCATCTCATCTCATCTCCTTTCTTACTTTTAAAAATAAATCAAACACAAGAAATTGGTCACATCATCCAACTCATCTCATCTCATATCATCTCATCTTTAAAAACCACCCACATCATTCAATAATATGGTAACAACTCATCTCATCTCATTTAACATTTTGTTTCTATTCATTTCCTAAAAAAAACAAGGAAATTAATTTCCTTAAGCATGTGTCACATCATCCAATAATATAATGACAACTCATCTCATCTCATCTATTTTCTTAGTTTTAAGAATGAACCAAACACAAGAAAAGAATCTAAACAAGGAAATATGTTTCTTATAATTCATTTCCTTATTTTTTTAGCCAACCAAACAATCTCAAAATATTTTTTATAATTTCTTTCTTTAAAAATCACTCACATCATCCAATAATACGGCGACAACTCATCTCTGTTGGATATTTTGTTGGAAAAGACAATTTTACCTTCATGAATAGTAATAAATTTTGTAATTATAACATGTTTTAATTAGTAATTAAAACATGCATAATGGCTATACATTATGGGAAACGTTACGGAAAATTATGACGAACGTTACTGTATTAATTGCGGGATTTGTAACGTCTCTTTCCAACCCTATATATATATCCATACGTTGAGTTCGAAATATAGAAGAACTGAAACAATTTTCTCTTTTTTCCTTTTCTCTCCTCTGTATAATATTTTCTTTGATAATTATTAATTTTATGAGCAATCTTCTTCATCTGAGCTGAAGCTCTGTACTCTCGCTCGAGTACGGTGGCCGGTCGTTTCTGGGGGCTTTTACCGCTAGGGGGAGGGAACCATTTGCGCTAGGGCGATAGGCGGGTTCTCAATCTTCTAGCGCAGTGATTACACGACTGCTTCCGTCAGGCCTGATTTTCTTAACTCTTACTTATTTTAATTCGGATTTAATTTACAAGCTATAACATTTGTTTTGATAAATTTCCAACAATCTAGAAGATTGAGAAGTTTATAGATGTTGTTTCTTAAATCTGAAAATCATTTATAAAATAAAATTTTACAAAAAAATTCTGTTCATTCAAAGTTATCCGTTACTGTTCATTCGAGTTTTTACTGTTCATCCGGAAGATTGCATATTAGTATGTGTAATATATATTAACTGCATTTGATCATATTATTGTTTAGTATTTTGTGTAATGTGAGTTTCATCCGTTGGAAGTAAAGGTTTCTTCCTTTCATGCTTAATTATTTGTTGACCAAACTTTTGCTTAGCATTTATGTAAATTAATTAGCATATAATGCGTCTTGATGAAATTTATTTATTATTCATCATCATTGTGTGGGGATGGTGGGACGTGGGACCTTGTCTAACACCTAAATAATTTGTTTCCCCTCTAATGTGTACATACTTATCTTGCACTTTGCTAATAGAACCATGCACATAACTGAAGGTTTGGGCTATTAGTTAATTGCTGGAAAAAAAATTCTGTTCATAAAATCCAGTCACAGTTATTGTTCATTACTGTTCACTTGGAAAAAAAAATCTTAATTTTGTAATTAATTAATTTAATTAATATTAATTATTGCTTTTTATTACAATTATTTAATCAATGTTAATTAAGTTATAATTAATTACTGCTAAATAATTTTAATATTTAATTACAATTAATTGTAACTTGTAATTAATTATATTGTCATTTAGTTGCTATTTTAAATTAAAAAAAATTAATGTCAAAATGATATGTTTTAGAGGTGGTACTAGAAAATGTCCATTTAAATTTGGAAGGTCTTCTTTGCAGACAAGCAATTTAAATTTGAAAGGTCTTTTTTGTAGGCAACCAATTTAAATTTGGATGGTCTCTTTTGAAGGAAACCAATTTGCAATCTCTTATAATAAGAGGATTTAAAATTCTATGCATATGAATTATGAAGTATGAAATATACTGTTCTCTTAAATACTCTACATGTAACTATTAGTAATTTTTTTATGTATGTGCATATGTATGCATGTAAAGATATAACTGCAGTATTTTAGTTCCACTTTATAGGCTAATTTCTAATCTACACAAACCCTATGCAGTTACATTTTCAGACATAGAATACGATCTTTTATGCTCATAGCATGACCTTTTATGCTTACATGTTGCATTCAAAACTGTTGTTTAATTGTCTTGTTGCTAAATTGATTCTTATGTCTTTTGAACACTAAAGGTTTTATTGAGCATATTGCTTTGAACTCTAAATGTTTTATTAGCAATGTTGGGATTTAGTTCTTTAAATGTACAACATATTGTGTTCCCAAAGAACCCGGAAGTAATGACAAACCCTTTGTACTTTTGTTTTCTATTCCATCCATAATAATATTTGATCATTACAATTTCTACTTGATATGAACGCATATCAAAATTTGTTTAGACATTTAAAATAAAAATGTCTAATTATTATAATCCATTGTTTATTGATAAGAGATATCAATAACTATGCTAACATGTTTGATAGTGACTAAAAGAATCATTTTATAGCTCTTCATTTAACTACATGTATAATGCTTTCTTTTAAGATTTCAGGAAATGATTAGAGTTGATATAAATATGCTCTGTCAATTAGTATGCCTAGTTACAGGAGATGTGATGAATCAATATCCTAAAAAAATAAATCAAGAGGTATATCTTATAACTTCTATCTATATGATGAGTAAAAGTTCAAAATCACTGAATCTATATTGAAATTAGTCTATCAAATAATTAAAATTGCTATTAGGTCTCTTTATCCTTATAAGTTGTTTCAAATCAATCCCTCCTCTTGCTACTTGTACTCTTTCCTGAAAAGATTGATTTGAAAAATAACTTAAACAAGAAGGGGACCTAACATCAAATAAAGGACTAATTATAAAATAACTTGATAAATATATACAACGCCTACTAGGCAAAGTTATGATTCTAGACTTTATAAAGTCTAAAAAGAATCTTGCTGACCCTTTAACTAAGGGATTATCCAGGAGTGTGGTTCTGGATTCATCGAGGGAGATGGGGTTAAGCCTATAAGAGAGGTCACTGACAGTGGTAACCCAACCCTTATTTGGAGACTTAGTCCCAATGTTGGTTCAATATGGTAGAAATAAGCTGGACTAGTGACACTCGTGTGGAGCATCGACCCAGATATATTCATATATCACTATGTAGCTTGTGCTACTATCCCTTCTGTATGATGACGATACTCTTATGATACAACTGGCTAGGCTGAGTTTTACTCTTAATAAGTCCAACGTGTGTATTATGGGGGGTATTAAATAAACAGCTATAGTACCCTTTGAGGACTTACCTACGTGAGAGGAACCGTGATGGCCGCGGTTGGGGGGGTTGGGCTAACCCCTAGAAACTCTCATGAGTCGGTTATTATGAGCATGGTCTTTAACGCTCAACCCGTTTTGCTCAATAGATGAAGATGTATTGTGTGTGTTTTTGTCAATACCTGATTCAAGGGGTCTAATTCAAGGCCTAGTCCATTATGTCCCTCATGTGGCGATAAACTCACTAAGGAAAGGTTCAAAGCCGGAAGCTACCTCTCCCGAATTCACGATACGAAAGGTTGCCCAATCTATGTTTGTTTTATGATTTCTTGATTTATTTATTGATTTTTGAGTTTTAGTCAAAATTTCCTTTTTGGGGGGACTGTTGGATATTTTGTTGGAAAAAGATAATTTTGCCTTCATGAATAGTAATAAATTTTGTAATTATAACATGTTTTAATTAGCAATTAAAACATGCATAACGGCTATACATTATGGGATACGTTACGGAAAATTATGATGAACGTTACCGTATTAATTGCGGGATTTGTAACGTCTCTTTCCAACCCTATATATATATATATCCGCACGTTGAGTTCGAAATATAGAAGAACTGAAACAATTTTCTCTTTTTCCTTTTCTCTCCTCTGTATAGTATTTTCTTTAATAATTATTAATTTTATGGGCAATCTTCTTCATCTGAGCTGAAGCTCTATACTCTCGCCTGAGTACGGAGGCCGGTCGTTTTTGGGGGCTTTTACCGCTAGGAGGGAGGAAACCATTTGTGCCAGGGCGATAGGCAGGTTATCAATCTTCTAGGATAGTGATTACACGACTGCTCCCGTCAGGCCTGATTTTTGTTAACTCTTACTTATTTTAATTCGGATTTAATTTACAAGCTATAACATTTGTTTTGATAAATTTCCAACAATCGCATCTCATCTCCTTTTTACTTTTAAGAAGTGAACCAAACACAAGAAATCAACCTATTATAGGAAATATGTTTCCTTTCTTTAATTTTCATGCTTTTTTTGCCAACCGAATAGACCCAAAGCATATGGAAGAGACTAAGAGTCAATACTTCAAATAAATTACAACACTGCGTGGCGCGGAAGCGGTCGAATCACACACAATCCAAACAAGAGAGATCACAACCAAATAAACAAGCACAATCACCAAATAATACAAGAGATTTACCTGCTTCGGTAAATTGCCTACGTCCACGGGGCAAGAAAGGGGATGGAGTTTTTACTAATAGAAAAAGAGTACAAACTGAGATTACAAATCACTCGAAGGAACAAACTAATCTCACCAACAAGCTCTTAATCTCTCCAAACAAAACCCTAAACAAATAGCTCAGAAAATACCTCTTTTCTGTAATATCCCCAATTCGCTTCTCAATTCTCTCTTCTAATTGTTCCATATATATAGAAATCCTAAAATCATAAACATACTAGGAATTCTAAACCAAAAGCCAAAACAAATTAGGAATCCTAATAACCTATTACCAAAATAGATTAGGAATCCTAATAACCTCATGTTACCAAAATAGATTAGGAATCCTAATAACCTCATGTTACCAAAATAGATTAGGAATCCGCTATCCAACAATTCTCCACCTCGGCGAAGTTTTCCAAAACTGAGCCGACACCAATACCAACCAAACATCTCACTTGTTACGTCCAGTACGAAGTGGAACAAATCTACAACAACGAACTCAATCCACAACAAGTCGAGAACCCAAACGAGAATGCGAACAAACTCCAAATATCGGTATAAACTCACCAAACCGGCTACATCATAAATGACTGCCTACGTATCCTCTTACCTAAGGAATCAAGCCTTCACGTAGTTCACCCAAAACGGCCTCCAAAAGCCTCAATCCACTAGAAGAGTTCGCAACCCTTCTCCAACATCACGATTAAGTCTACGGCTGATAGCACCTCCAATGGCCCTAAACTAAAACAATCCAAACATCTCCACCTGAGATGAACCAATGGATATATCCAAACTACATCTATCAGCTACACTCGAATCAATCAACCTATCATCTGCATCCAAATCAACATGATTCCTAATCTATGTCACATCAGCTAGAATCCCAAATGATGTAGTATGATCTGGAGTCTCCACCCAACGTGGAGTAGCATCACTCTCCACCCGCTGCGATGTCCTAAAGATCTGATCACCACTCTCCACCTGCCGAGAGTCAAAAGTGACATACCTGCTCAGAACAAAGTCAGAAGCTAATACCTGATAATCAAACACGCCTCTGACTCCCAAATGTGCTATCGTATCAAATCTTACATCTACGATGTGACCAAGTGCTGGGTAGTCAAACATCCGACGCAACCTAAAATCTGAAGCAGCTCCACTAGATCCCATATCGATACATGCAGCAGTCGGCAACCTATGGCTGAGATGACCCAAATATATCGAAGCTCTAAAACCAATGCTAATGCTCAACATGAAATACCTATCCTCCTCTAGAAAGGAACAGCTCCCCAAATCTGCCATCTCATCACGTCACCTCAAAGTTTCCACGCCAATGAAGTGTCTCCTATTACCGTGAGCTCGGCACAAACGTAAGAAAGAACCCCTACTATAATCAGAACGTCGGGTTACCTTTCTATCAATACACGTCCTCCATCTGTTGTGAGCTTCTAGGACTTCACACCAACGGGACTTAGTTGCAACCCACCAATGCCTAGAACAATCCCCAACTGCGGAAACCACATACCTATTACCTCCCAATGATGCTCCCTTGGAAGGCCCCCGAATACCTGAATGAACAACCCTCAGAAGACCCCTCGAATGATGGATAGAAGTGCCAATCTCTACCTCGGTCTTCTTGCTCATACCAATGGGTTCACAGGACTTCAAACTGCAGGGCAAAGCACTCCTCAACAACCTATACACGGCATTACCAATTAAATAACCCAGCATCAAACAACGCCACAGTCTAGCCGAATCTGATAAAGTCGCCAGCTCCCTATCAATCACCGTGCATCCAAGCAAATAATATAAATTACTCCTTCTGACGCCCTTCATCACAATCATGGACCCCAATGTGACCTTCAAGCGTGCGTCCACCAAGGTCACCCTATAACCTGCTGCCTCCAAAGCTCCAAGTGAAATGATGTTCATCTTCAATTGCGGAACGAACCTCACATCATCCAACTCTCGCATCATCCCATCACTCATCCTAATTCGAATAATATCAATACCACCAATAGAGCATGCATGTCCATTACCTATGAGCATGACATCCTCTCTTTCCAACTTCTGAAAGCTGGAGAACCAATCCCTCCTAGGGCAAACGTGGTAAGAAGCACCCGAATCCAACATCCACTCCGTAGAGTCGGCATCACAAACTGATGGTAGTGCAGATAATGAATAGCCTGAAGAATTCGAATCTGAATTGTTGCCACTAGTATTGACAACATTCACCTCTGAAGCTTGTACAGCTTTCCCCTTATTCTTCTCAGCTCGATCTAAATTTGGGCATTCAGCTTTTCAATGTCCATCCTCTTTACAAAAGGCACACTGATTCCTACGAATCCTACGATGTGTACCTCTAGACTGCGACCTCCTGCTTCGGTTTGAACCACGGCCTTGAACTACTAATGCATCTCCCGATGCCTTCTCGGAGGACTCATCAACACTCTTCCTCAACTCATAATTCACCAACATTGAGGTCACCTCCTTGTAGCTAACAGTAGTTCTTTTATTAATCATAGTGAGAACAAAGGTACCATAATTATCCTCAGGCAATGAACACAAAAGTAGCATCGCCTTGTCTTCATCCTCAACCATGATATCCACATTGGCCATGTCTGAAAGTAGCTTCGTGAAGCTATTAACATGCTCCCTGATGGAAACTCCACTCTTCATCTTGAACTGGTAAAACCTCTGTTAGCCTTCTTGTTTTGATGATGATTTACAAACAATTTACATCTAATATTGTTTGTCTAGTGTTTGTGTTTTATATTTATTCTAGACAAATAATAGGTTAGAGGATGGATGGAATTATGCTTCAACGATGATATCCAATGGAGCTTGGTGGAATAGTGGTTGAAGTCTATACAATTCAAGTTAAAGATCCAATTACAAGCTTCATCCAAGTGTACCAAGATAGAGCTTCGTTGAAGATCACAAGCTTTAGTATAATTTAGTTTAGGTTTTATATTATGTGTGTTAGATACTCTAAGCTCAATATTATATACACACACGTATTTGGTTTCTATGTATATATATAGTTATATATATACATGCACGGTTTTGGGTTTTCATGTTCATATCTATGAAATTACATATTTTGTGAAAATATTGTATTATTAGTTTTTGGACTTAACAATAATCATATACATATTTTATTAAGTCTATATAATCATTGTGTAAAGTTTCAAAACATGGTTTAGCTAAAATATCAAAACTCATGTGTTTACATTTTTGTGTTTTGAACCTCCTTGCAAAATGATGATATTTTATATTTGGTAAGTCCTTTTTGAAAACTAGTTTCTGTAGCATGTTTATTATCATG
The DNA here is from genome assembly GCA_022839385.1 of Asparagus kiusianus. Taxonomy (NCBI): domain Eukaryota; kingdom Viridiplantae; phylum Streptophyta; class Magnoliopsida; order Asparagales; family Asparagaceae; genus Asparagus; species Asparagus kiusianus. The sequence goes on from BQKN01066053.1 coordinate 812,733, forward strand.
TCTACAATCATTTCTCAAAGTTTTATATTTTTCTAAATTTATTTGATATTTTTTAACCCTGTTTTATGTTGACATGTACTGTTTAAAACAGGCTGTGTGCATGTCATGAGTCGACTCATGAACAGTGTTGAGTCGACTCATAAACTGTTGTGTAGTTTACATTTTGGTTCTGACGAGTTGACCCATAACATCATGAGTGACCCATCATGTTTGAGTCGACTCATGCCTGTCATAAGTCGACTCATGAAGTATGCTGAAAAACTAGTTTTGTTTCTGCTGAGTCGACCCATACATGATGAGTCGACTCATGAATTTTATGAGTCGACCCATAAGTTGTTTTTAGCCTATAATGGCTAGTTATGAGTTGACTCATGAATAGTGACGAGTCGACCCATAACACTGTAACGACTATATTTGTACAGAATCAGATTTCTGATACTTGGGCTTTTTGGTCTTTTCCTTTGGGGTTTTTGGCTGAGGTTTTGGGTGGCTATATATACCCCATTGCTCTCATTCTTTAAGGATCTAAGAGAGTGTTTTAAACAAGTTTTAACAAGGGTTTGTGTTTGGTTTAAGTTTTGTTTAAAAATCTTTTAAGCAAATTGAGAGTTTGTTTTGTGATATCAATTTCACAAGAGCTTGAGGAGATCAACCATTGGTGTTTGAGCATCCAACCTTTCTCCTCTACCTCTTGATCTGTTGAGAAGTTTTCTAAACTCTATTTCTAACTTTATATCTATTTGTTTGATTATCATCTTATTAAAGCTAGTTTTATTTTGAGTTTAGTTTTGATTTGATTTCACTCATTGTTACACACACCCACTTGAGATTATTGTATTTTCATACATAGTATATTTGGGTTGGTGAGAGTTATAACAATTGAGTGTGAGCTTTCATTGAGTTCTCATCTATTGTAGAGAACATATTTGTTGTTATATTGTCAGTGTTGTAAAGTTTTCGGTGAGCTAGAAAACCGAGTGTGAGGAGTGAACGTTGATCGGTGAACGTTAAAAACCGATATTGTGAGTGTTTGTGAACGTTGATCGGTGAGCATTGAATACCGACATTGTGAGGTGTAAACGTTATTCGGGTGAGCGTAGAAAACCCGGTTGTGATAGTGGATTTCTCCCCGGGAGTGGGGAGCGGAGACGTAGGACGGAAGGTCCGAACTTCATGATCATTTGAGTGTGTTTGAGTTTGTCATTGGCACATTTGCTTATGCATTTATCTTCTATCGCCAATTGCCTTTACTCTTGTATATTTTACCCTATCATATTTGTAGTTTGATTATATCACCCTTGTGTTAGTTTATATATCATTGCATATATTTTTATCATATATGATATATCTCATTGTTCATATTACTTATCCTAGCTCACATGCATATCATGTTATATTTCATACTTGCTAGGATAATTTATTAATTAGTTTTAATTGACATAAAATCAGATTAGATTAGCATAAGACCCTAATCAACTCCCCTTCTAGGGTCTAACAACCTCTTCTTCAAGTAAAGCCGATTCTCAATGCTCTTAATACGATACTTTTCATTGAGTGTTTCCCACATCTTCTTCGCCGACGTCTCATTCATCACATCATAAATAAGATCCGGCGTCAAGCATGACCGAATAACTCCACACGCCCTACTATTCATCTTCTTCAAAACCTTTTCTTCCATATCAGCAGGTTTCTTTTGTAACTCAAGAGTCTCTTCCAAGTTTTGAGCATCCAACGCATCCATCACTTGGCACCTCCACAAACCGAAATTGATCTTACCATCAAACTTCGGAACATCGATCTTCATGTTATTAATGCTCAAACTATGTATCGTCTTCGTATGAGATGATCCCGATGTGCTTGATTCACCCATGTTGTCGATCTAACTCTTCAAATAGGAATCCTTCAGCGAATCCTTCAAACAAGCCTCAAGTCGAACCCGAAGCTCTGATACCAATTGTTGTGCGCGGCGCGGAAGCGGTCGAATCACACACAATCCAAACAAGAGAGATCACAACCAAATAAACAAGCACAATCACTAAATAACACAAGAGATTTACGTGGTTCGGCAAATTGCCTACGTCCACGGGGCAAGAAAGGGGATGGGTTTTCACTAATAGAGAAAGAACTGAGACTACAAATCACTCGAAGGAACAAACTAATCTCACCAACAAGCTCTTAATCTCTCCAAACAAAACCCTAAACAAATAGCTCAGAAAATACCTCTTTTCTGTGCTCCAAATATCTCCAATTTGCTTCTCAATCCTCTCTTCCAATTGTTCCATATATATAGAAATCCTAAAATCATAAACATACTAGGAATTCTAAACCAAAAGCCAAAATAAATTAGGAATCCTAATAACCTATTACCAAAATAGATTAGGAATCCTAATAACCTCATGTTACCAAAATAGATTAGGAATGCGCTATCCAATAATTTTATGTTGACTAAAAACTGATATCACGACAAAAAAAATATTTATATTAATAATTTTGTCAATGGTACTCGAAAATTGAATTTAGGGATTACTTAAATTGTTGTCTTTCTTTATTCTCTTCAAAGTCTTCTTTCTTAGACTTCTTCTTTTTGTTTCTTCTTCAATGAAACTGGCTATTTCTGATAAACACTTCCTTCTTCAATTTCTTTTTCATAAAAAAGTAACGTGACTATGATTTGTGACTCTATCGACAACTCTTTTGAACTGCGACAACATTCAAGAAGTTTGATGGCCCCAACGCTGAAGTTTCAAAGATAGTTCTTTCGAAGTAATGATGCTAATCGGTTACATTCACAAGATGCTACGAAAAGGGTACTAGCATCTTGCATGTATACCAACTAATTTTATGCACCAAAACAAGTTAATATGCCCGTGGCCACGCAATTTGTAGGCAACTTGTCCCATGTGCGGTAAATAAAATTCAGGAGATAGTTCAGGGGGGTTACGTGAAATTAACCCAAAGAAAGAAAAGGAAAAAAAAAACGAAGAAATTTTCAAAACAGTCTCAAACCATGATATAATTTTCAAAACCGACCCATTTTTTTTTACCCAAATCGACTTACTTTTTGCCACATCAGCTTAATCTCATTTCCTAATTAGTCGGGGTTGCCAATCTCGACTATTTAGGGCATAAAAAATCGGGTTTAATGTTTCTAATTAGGGTTTAACAACCTCCTAAACAGTCGGGGTTGCCAATCCCGATTGTTTAGGAATGAGATTAAGCTGACGTGCAAAAAGTGGGTCGATTTTGGTAAAAAAGTGGGTCGGTTTTGAAAATTAAAACATGGTTTGAGGCTGTTTTGAAAATTTCTTTAAAAAAAACTCAGTTCTGCCATGGATGATCGATAGATTTAATCGGGTCGGGTTAGCTTGAAGATTATAATGTACATCCGCTCTGAGGTTTGAATTTTAATCGGGTCGGATCTGGCTATTTCCGGCTCCAGCTTTAGAGCAAGTGCACCAAGCTCCCACCTCGCTCTCAAGGCCTACGTGGCGGTGGGAGCTCTTAAACCCCCCCTCCAACAATCTCTCAACATGCTCCCAAGGGGCACCCTGGACTGATGTGACCAGTGGGACCCACCGGAGCTCTTGGGAGCTCCCAAGCGCTCCACAAATTTGTGGAGCGTTTGGGAGTTCCCAAGCATTAAATTTTTTGTTTTTCAAAACCCCCCTTACTTTTAAACCAAAGCCTTAAAGAAATATTTTTTTTACGAAAAAGTCTTTGGCCTTTGTATCTTTACAATAGAAGTGAGGTTTTTTTGATAGAAGAGGGTTTTTTTATATTGTTGGAGCTCCTAATTAAAAGCTTATTGGAGCTCTATAAAATAAGGAGGTACTCCCAAAACTTATTTTTATAATTTTTTATATTAAAATGTTTGAGAGCTTTTAGGAGCTGGCTGACTAACTCCCAAATGGGAGGCACTTGCTCTTAGGAAGCGAACCAGCCTGGGTTTATTTGGATTAGGGTTGAGACTTTTCTTGCTGCTTCAAATATCTGATCTCGCGAAAAACCCCGAGCAAAGGAATCGGTAAATCTCTTCCCTTTGATTTCTATTTTCCTTTCAAACTGAGATTGATTTCTTCAATGCAGTAAAATCTAGATCAAGATCTCAAGTATTTGCAAAGAGAGAGATCAAAGATTGGATTTTTACCTGTTGCTTTTTCTGTGAGGTATAGACAGATCTTTGAATTCCAAAACCTAGAAGTAATCTATGGTTTCAACATTTGTTATCTCCGTATAGAGAAGAACTTGATCTGATCTGTATAGAATTTGGGGTTAGAAATGTGACTTAGGGTTTTACGTACAAAATGCACGAAGCTAAGATTTGGACGCTTATGTTTTTCTTATCATCAATTTATTGACTTATATTGACCTTCTGTTAATCTATATAATTTGTGCACACCTACAGTATTAGTATTAGATTTATCTTTAACATGGAAAATTTTGTTACCTCTATTTTATTCTTCACTTCTCTTGTTCGATCCTTCAGATTCATGCCTTTGTGCTACCGTTTTAGTTTTGCGAAGCTTTTACTACAACAATTCTGCTTTCTGTACTCAACTTGCGGATACCTCGTCTCCTAGAGCATGATAACAGCACATGTTTGGATTTTTAGTATTATTATTTGGGTTTATCCGTCACCTAAATCGCAGTTTGGATTATTTTTGTCCATATCAAATGGTCTCTTTGTGATAGAGTTGTAAGATCAACCATTTTATGCTATGCGATGATGCTTATTAGTGTTTGTCCACACAAAGTCCCAAATATTTTTTCCATGAAACCTTATATATGGTTTTCTGTTTGACGTATATCCACACCGTTGTTCATGCAAAACACCTTTGGTATTACTCTGATGTATGACATTTTGAATAGTGACATTCCTTTTCCTTCAAATTGGTAATAGACCTTGGAAATTATAACGGCGCTTGCTGCTTGACTACAAAGAGAAACACTGAAGTTGGTCATATTTAGTTTCACAATTTTCAGTTGTGCTTTTATTGCATGTCCCTGGATGTTTGGCTAGAGAATTCTAAATCAACTGTGAAAAAGATGTAATCAGGATGTTCTAACCTTTTGTGTTTAAAAAGTTTGAGCTTCCAAATTTGTGTGTGTAAGCCCATATTCAATGGAAGCGAGCTTCTAGTTAACCCTACAATCTTTAATGTTCCATATTGACATCCCAAGGATCATCATATTGAGTATATTGCCTTTCTCTTTTGCTGCTTTATATCTAGGCTGCAAGAAACAACAGTTGTAAATTCTAGCATAAAAATGTGTCGTACTAGATGCTGTGAGAAACTGTTAATGCTTTATGCTCCTGTTGTTACATTATAACTTTCTAGATATCACCCTCACCATACACTTGCAAGCACATAATAAATGTTAAATAACAGATGGTACAGCCATACATTTATTTACTTTATAGCCTATGATAATATTCACATGAGTATTTGACTATTAGCTGAATTACTTACGAAGCTTGCTCGTGTATCACATGGCTCAAATCATATAGATACTATGACTAGTTTCCAACTGGATTTTGATGATCTATGTAGTGATTTCAAGTGGCAGAAATTTGGTTCCCAATTTTGGATGGTTGATATCATGTCTATAGTCAGTAGCATAAATTTGAGTAACTATTATGTTCAGATTATCTACCTACCTGAACAAAGTTTCACATGAAAAGAGTCCTTATAGACTTATAGAGTTAAATTACGCTCAGTAGTTTGTAATTATGAAAGTCAGGTTCTTTGACTCCTTGACAGAACGTGCATGACCATCCATGTTACTTATTAGTTTCTGAATATTTCTTCACCTCGAAGTAGTGGTTTCAATAATGCTAGGTGGTCCTATTTACACAAGAGAACCTAGATCAACCGCGGTGTCTCCCCACCTAATATTCTTTAGATGGTAGGGGGTTTAAGTGGCGGTCTACGTGCCCATCTAGAAGTCAAACACAATATTTTCCTTCAGATGCGTAGGATAAAGTATACTATGTCCTTTCTGAGGAACTAATTATTTCGTCAGACAATCCTTTTAAGCATATATGAATAACAAGCCATTAATTGCTATTTATGTTTAGTGTAAATATATTAAGAAAAATATGGATATGTATTCGTTTATAGATCATGCTGAACTACGCGCATTGCAACCCTGTGTCCATTTAGGAATATAACAATTGTTTCGGTGACACTAAAACTTAGTAACTTACAAACCTTTTCTCCTCGTTAGGTACATTGTTCTTTTAAATTTCCTAATATTAGTTAAAGACGTGATCGACATATGATTGGGTTTAAGTGGCGGTTTACTTTTCATATTATCCTTTACTGGTGGAAGTTTGAATACTTTTAATGCATAGACTTTGTTGCATGGATACGGGTGTGAGTGCGGACACGGACATTGGTGCGCACATGGGATACGAAAAAATTGCAAAAGTTAGGATATGGGGACATAGCTTTATACATGTTAAAATTAATAATCTATGAGAGATCGATATTGTTTATCATTCTCATGTTATGAGAACTAAAATCCTTATATCATTTTTATGTTTCTTTTATTGAGTAGATTATAATTTGAAAAACTACTCGTTTTTGAGCTAGATACCCAAAGTACCCTTTAAAATCATACTTATGAACTATCCATGTGCTAAAATGAACTTGTTCCGAGTCTAACGAGTTGTATCATTTTGAGGTTAAGTGTACGATAATATGTTCAAGAAGTGTATTACGAGTTTTTTCTAAAACTAAAACATGTGTTATATTGAGTACACGTGTAAATAAATGTTTGTGTATTCAAGAAGTGTCCAAGGAGTGTCCGACACGGACACGGATGCGGGAAGTGTCAGACATGGATGCAACAACCTAGATGAAGTGTCCTAATAACCTAGGGCATAGATATGGTTTGGAAGGACCAGCGTGGATAATAAGACATATATTCTGTTATTGTAGAGTGTGCTTATTAATTTGGTCTCCTTATCTTATTCTTTTGTGGAAACCTGGACTTTTGGTTTTGGTTATCTTATTTATAAATAAATAGCCTATATATTAAGATTCATAGTCAATACTCTAAAATTTCCCAGCTTCAATTCTGACCTACAGATTAAGATTTATAGTCCATGTTCTTCTAAAAGTTATTTTCCCCTTTGGAAAAGAATGGGATGCTGCTTCTTGTTTATTTTGTGGTTGTTTGGGGTTTATTACGACATCTTTTTTTCCCTCGTGCTCTTTTTACCATCATTATTAAATATTAAGTTAGTCAAGTTAATGTTTATTAACTTTGGGACCTGGTGATTACTTTACAACCTTAGGAGTTTGGACATGTTTCTTTCCAGTGTTTTGATCGATAGATAGCAAATTATCCCTGACACCATATGCTGACCAGGCTTGAGCATCTTTCTCTGCACCTTTGCATGTTTTGGTAACAACATATAAATAACTGTTTGCTATTTTCTCAAGGAGCATGCACAGTAACCTTAGAACTGAATGTAAGATTGTATAATCCAGGTTGTAAGTGTAGATGAAACAATTACCTGAAAAAATGTTAATTTTCATGATACTAAGGTAATTCTGCATCAAAAGGAGCATTCTTGTGTTGTCTTTTGTTGTTCAAGTGTTTCTGTGGAAAGAAGCGTGAAAGCGTTTTCTTCCATTGTGTTCAGAACCAGGGTTTATTTGCTAAAGAAAACCCTACTAATCATTTTCCATTCATTGTGGCCATCATTTTGGATTGTCCGTGCTGTAATCAGACTGATTTACAGATGAGTATTGAAGAATCCTTGGCTGCATGGAGGTCAGTCATAGAGATTTATTAAGATGGGTGTAGTCATGTAAAGTAATTATGAAAGGAGGCACTTGACATGGATATCAGGAGTTGCATCAGAGGACATGAAACATGAAAATAAAAAGTTTAGGCGAGGATGAAGCTAGTAGTCTGTAACAAGTTTAGGTTAAATTCCTCTTAGTGAGTGTATTCTTTTTTATGATTAGCCTGAGCATTTCTTCTTTTTTTTTCACAAATTTGTGGTCTACCTTCAGGAGCAAGAGTGACTTTTTCTCCTTCTCTATTCTCTTCTGTAGTGGGCAATCTAGTGGTCCCTCCTGGGGTAATGCAAGGGTTAATGCTTCCGTTTGGACAGTTTGATATATTGGTAATAAATGGATGATAGAACTTGATTTGCTACACATAAATTGCTCCCTTTGAACAAGTCGATGATAGGTATAACTATAAGAGGTTACTGAAAGTTAAACCCAACCAGTCATGGTGAAAGTTATCCTCTAAACAGTCGTGCTTTTGGCAAGATTATATAGCTCAGGATCTAATTACTGAATTAAACTCGGAAATCCTCATGGACCCATGCAACAGGAGTAATTTTCTTAACGCCTTTGTGAAAATTGCTGATATGCTTAGACAAAAGACCAGCATTCCTAGTATATTGTTGTGCATTCTGACATTTAGTGCTTGAGCACAGTATGGAAAGGCAAATTTCCATTTCGTAGTTGACTGGAAGTCTTATTTTTTTCCACTAAGTTTCTATTGGTGAGCTTCATCTCTGTGGTTTTTACTTCTGAATTTTCAGATTGTATTTACTTCCTTTTCAGTAAATGGAGAAGGGGATCGTTATGTTACTACATGCTGTTTAATCTCTTTATGTCTTTGTTAATATTTTGGCTTGAAGAACCTTTTGTAGAAGTACCTTGGCTGATGAGTTATGGTGCCATTTGCTTCTGTTGGGAGGGAAGTAGAACACTATAGTTGATATTACCTCTGTAGGTTTTAGGTTGAAATTCGTTCTCTGTGTAACTTGAAAATGGAAAATTAAAATTTTATGCGAGCACAGGATTTAATTGAAAGGGGATTTTTTAAACTTGTAGGCAGTGGATACTGGGAAAAAATGAACAATTAAGGTTGTTTATCTAAGAGAAGATCTGATACAAACAGTCTCTTTCTATTCCATTTTACCCCATTTGGGGGTGCAAATCTCTGTATCAGTAAAGCTTTTGTGCTTATATGCATATGATTACGTCTTTAAGACTATCCCGTTATTGTTTATGTTATGATTCCTTCTTGCAATTTTTTATGCTTCTGTTCTCCATTTTTTCTTAAGTTGCTGTTGCCTTACCATCAATAATTTGCTGTTAATGGTTTTGCTGGCATGAGTAATCTCTGAGTATACATACCTCGTAGTGTTTATCGATAATGTCTTCGTGTATCAGTTTTTTCTCTCTTTTTCCCAGGTACAATGTCTTCACCGATGCAAGGATCACCCCTTCCTGCCACCACCGATTCACTGGCCCAGGCCTTAGAGGCGAGATCTCCATCTGAATCTATATCTGTTCTCTATCGCATACTTGAGAACCTTTCATCTTCACCGGATGCATTACGCATAAAAGAACAGGCAATCTCCAATCTATCAGAACTGCTCACCCAAGAAAAGAAAGCTGAAGAACTTAGAAGTCTCCTCACCCAACTTCGACCCTTTTTCTCTCTGATCCCTAAGGCCAAAACTGCAAAAATAGTAAGAGGGATAATAGATTCAGTTGCCAAGATACCAGGAACTTCTGACCTTCAAATCTCTCTATGCAAAGAAATGGTAGAATGGACCCGTTCTGAGAAGCGTACATTTCTCAGGCAACGAGTTGAGGCTCGGCTTGCAGCTCTTCTGATGGAGAACAGAGAGTATCCTGAAGCCCTTACTCTTCTTTCTAGCCTTATCAAAGAGGTTAGGAGATTAGACGACAAGCTGCTTCTTGTGGATATTGATCTTTTGGAGAGCAAGCTCCACTTTTCTCTGCGAAATCTACCCAAGGCCAAGGCTGCATTAACTGCTGCAAGAACTGCTGCTAATGCTATCTATGTACCCCCTGCTCAGCAAGGGACAATAGATTTGCAGAGTGGGATCCTTCACGCTGAAGAGAAAGATTACAAGACTGCTTACAGCTATTTCTTCGAAGCCTTTGAGGCTTTCAATGCACTCGAAGATCCTCGAGCAGTCTTTAGCCTCAAGTACATGCTCTTGTGCAAGATTATGGTTAACCAAGCTGATGATGTTGCAGGAATAATCTCATCCAAGGCTGGTTTGAACTATGTTGGTCCTGATGTGGATGCTATGAAGGCTGTTGCTGATGCGTACTCGAAAAGATCGCTGAAATTCTTTGAAACTGCACTTAGAGATTACAAGGCTCAGTTGGAAGAAGACCCAATTGTTCATAGGCATCTCTCTTCACTTTATGATACTCTCTTGGAGCAGAATTTGTGCAGGTTGATTGAGCCCTATTCAAGAGTGGAGATTGCTTATATTGCGGAGATGATCGAGTTGCCATTGGAGCATGTGGAGAAAAAGCTTTCTCAGATGATACTTGACAAGAAGTTTGCTGGAACTTTGGATCAGGGTGCTGGTTGTCTTATTATCTTTGAGGATCCTAAACCTGATGCTATCTTTCCTGCGACTCTCGAGACTATCTCTAATGTTAGTAAAGTTGTGGACAGCCTCTATGCTCGTTCTGCTCGGATTATGGCCTAAAGTTTCGTTGGTGATTACATGCTGTGTTCTTACATATTTTGAGTTCATGAACTATTGTAACATTGATGGCAAAAATTTAACCAATTTCGTAAGTGGTAAAGATGGTAATTAAATAAGTATTCCATATTAATATTAACAAATTTCTTAATCCCACACAAATCGCATATCACAACTTTATTATGCAAGTTTAATGTGATAATCGCTTACCGATCTCAACTTCTATTTTGGGCTAATTATGCTTAGGCAACTTATTATTTTTCCAACTTTGCACTTATGTTACCTCACTTGTATTTGAACTTGTATGCCCTCCAGTTGTAAAAATTGGCATGTTACTACTTTTTTTAATGCAAATATATGAAGATGTATAAATTTCCTGTATATCCAAAGGTTATGCAACTTTTTGAGTAAAGGCGCTAAAAAGAACATAGAAGCTAGTCCAAATACATCAAATAATTCAATCTAATTTCAAAAAGAAAATGTAAAATGCAGCATCGACTCTTCATAACTAGTCTATCAAAGTCATATTATTGCACGGCCCGCAATTACAACTCATTTCTTTGTTTTCAAGCGGTCTTGTGCATTTTTCTATCTAGCGCCTCTGTGATGCATGTATCTATAGTGAAACAATAAGAGAGTGTATTGGATTGGATTCACATACTGATTATGAGTATTGGATGTGTGTATTGGATTGGATTTGCATATCGATTATGTGTATTGGATGTGTGTATTGGAATGGATTCGCATATTCATTATGTGCTTTATATTTGTTTGAATGTGGGTGTAAAATAAACATGAAACGTTTATTGATCTGTATATACATGTATGTAAATGTAAAATGTACAGGGAATCGATTATTTTTTTTAAAAAATTTGGCGATATATAGCAACCTAGACGGAAAATCTGTCTAGGTTACATCCTTGACGGATTTTCCGTCTAGGTTGCATCCTAAACGGATTTTCTCATTCCGTCTAAGTTGTTTTCCGTCTAGTTTGGTCAACCTAGACAGAATTCCGTCTAGGTTGACAAAAAGCTAGACAAAATTATCCTAGACGGTCTTTTCTAGATAGAAACACGTCTAGCTTTCTGTTTCTGCTAGTGTTTCTTGAATACACATTCATGAATTATAACAGCAGGGGGTGTATTTTCTACATATATGTACCGGGGCCAGCCTCAAGATGAGTCCTCCTTGGATATTCTTGAACCTATTGATTTCAAGTTTCCACAAATCTTTCAAAAATTCTAGATAAGGTATGTGCTTGCCTTCTAAACAGTCGGCAATTAAAAGTTTACCACGCTAAACCCCAAGAGGTGTGATTCTATGCAGATAAGCCCATGTTGGGATTGTGTCTTTAATTCTTTGTATAACTTCATGAGAATTAGATATGGTAGGAAATCTATCATGGTTAGGAGATTGGGTCTCATCATGATTAGACGTTTGAATCCTATTCTAATTAGAAAGTTAGGCTAGAGATAATGTTTTGTTTTCTCTATATATATTCTTCTATTGTTTGAGGAAAAAAAACAGAGGAGAGAAAGCCAATATTCTTGTAATATAGAGTTAGCAGAGGACGTAGCCTGATTCAAGAATATTATGGGAGAGGCATGAAATTACCCTGGGGGGTGGGGTGAATAGGGTATATGCTAATCTAATCTGATATTAATGCCAAATTAAATTTTATTAAAAATTATATCCTATCAAGTATGATATTTAATAAATATTATATGCAATGATATGAAATTAAACAAAAGGCTATATACACTATGAGACAATGGCGATATAGAAATATGATAAGCAATAAGCACAAGAATAATACGCCAAGGCAAACTCAAACACACAATATGATCACGGAGTTCGGTCACCCTCGACCTACATCTCCGCTCCTCACTCACGAGGAGAATCTTCACTATCACAACCGGTTTTTAACGTTCACCGAAAACGTTTACAACTTACACAATCGGTTTTCTAGCTCATCGAAAACTTTCACAATTCACACAATTGCAATCACACAATACACCTTCTAAGTGTTGGCATAGCCCGTGTCGACTTTCTCAAGTGCTCGGATTTACTATCTCTCCCTAAGTTTTACTACTAACGTCACTCCTCTCGGTGTCCTTGTGTATTACAATGTGTTCACACAATTAAGCAAAAATACAAAGTGTTTGTTTTCTAAACAAAATGAGAACACAATTAAGCTCACTCTCAATGTTATAACCTCACAACCCCAATATACTATGTATGAAATACTTAAGCTCAAGTGGGTGTGTGTGATCAATGAGTATAATCAAAAACTAAACTCAATATAAAATTTAGCTAAATGAAATAGTTAATCAACAAATATATATATATATAAAGCTTAGAAATTGAGTTTAGTAAAACTTCTCTGAAACAAGAGTGATGGAGATGAGAAATTAAAGCCCAAACAAGAATGAATAATCTCCTCTTCCTATTGTGAAAACCACTTCACATAAACACTTAAAAAAAAACCTTAAACACCCTTAAAACACTTGTAAAACTTGTTTGAAGCTTTCTTGAGTAAGTTTAGAAGTTTGAGGGTAAGGGGTATATATAGGTTCACAAAACAAACCCCAAAAACCAAAGAAAAAGATAAAAATAACAAAATCTGAAAACTAACCGTTACTGTGCAACGAACACATTGTAAGTCGACTTATGACATGTATGAGTCGACATATATAGTATAAGTTGACTTGTTATATTATGAGTCGACTCAGCAGATTAAAAACACCATCTACACAACACTTTATAAGTCGACTGGGTACTGTAGCAAGTCGACTTAAAACGTGCACAGGACCTGGAATGAACAATAAATATAAACTTTGAGCCCTCTTTAAAAATATCAAGTAAATTCTAAAAAATATAAAGTTGGGGAAATATTTATAAACATGAAAATGAACATGTTACAAAAATAATTTTTCAAATTAAAATTTTTATTTGTTAAAACTCATCATTTTGCAAAATAGTCCAAAATATAAAATCCCAATAAACACATAATCTTGATAAAATAATTTCAATTAAGTTTCAAACTTCTCTTAAAAGGATTAATAGGCTTTATAAAAGATGTAAAATGATATAAATGAGTCTTTTAATCCGTAAACACATATTTTGCAAACTTGCAAATATATGGAAACGATAAACATGATTTCATTGATATGAAATAGTTAAAACTTAATTTTAATGGAATCATTTCAAGCACGTATAAACATGAAACAAATATGTGTGTATATAACTATATCCACTAAACTTGAAAGCAAGTAAAATGAAAACAATGTGTGTGTGTGTATAATATTGAGCTTGAAATGTTTGCACACAAGTATAAACTCCTAAAAACTAAAACACTATACCCAAGCTAATGATCTCTCATTAAAGCTCGTCTTGGTTGCGGATGAAGCTTGATCTTGAATTTGACTTTGAATTGCAAATGGCTTCATTCCGATAACCTTCATTGAATGTTGTCGTTAAGACGCAATCCATCCAACCTCCAACCAGAGAATCTTTGTGTAGAATACCTAACAATTAAATATAAACACTCAACAAATATTGTTAGGAATTGTTTGTTAATCATCAAAACTAGATTAGATAGTAGGCTCATAAACATGAGTCCTAATAATCTCCCCATTTTTAATGATGACAAACAATCTACATAAAGAATATAACATATGCATGATACTAAATAAATATATAAATTATAACCCTCATGCATAAAACCAATAGAATGATATACTCACAATTGACTTGTTTCTCTCCCTTTGTCAACATCAAAATGGGGAAAACAACAAGAGAGAAAGAGAGCGTTAAGCCCCCCTACAAATAAGCATGGGTGAGTATAAAACAAATATAGGAAAAAAGCTCCCCTATCAAAATGCCACATAGAATGTATGAAATAAAACACTAAGGCATTCATATGTGATCAAGCATAGATATAAAACATGCTAATCACAACTCACACGCAAAGAAACCAAGTAAACACACACACACACACATTATATATATATATATATATATATATATATATATATATATATATATATTGTTTGGTGGAAATTTGCAGTAAAAAGACAATGAAAGAAAATTTGACTTGTATTCTCTCAAAATCAATTACAATTTGGATTCCGGTTACAAAAGAGAGGAGAATGAATTTGACTCTCCCCTTTGTTTAATTCTGGGTTCTTCACGGCGGCGATGGAGTGCCTCCCTCGATTGATCGCGTCGAGTTTGCTCTCCGTTGACGATCCGAATGTCTTGATTCACTGGAACGTGGTCTTCTCCTCACGATTTGACGCTGTGGAGAACTTGCGTGGCAAGTCTTAACTCTAACCGAGTTTAGAAGAACTTGCACAGCAAGTATGAAAACTCTGATCGAGTTTAGAAGAACTTGCAAAGCAAGTTTTAAAACTCTGGACGAGTTGATAACTCAGATCGAGTTTGAAACTCTATGAAAGAGTTGATTTAAACCGAAAGTTCGGTTAATAAGCCAAGGCCGAATAATCTCAAATGCTTCAATAAAAGCCTTCCAAAATGATTCAAGAGCTCCTTCAAGTCGCTGATCTCCAAAGCTCCTTGTTGCTGCAGAAAGTGGCAAGATGGCCGATCAGGAATCCCCAAAAAGTTAGCCCAAAAAGAGGATCCGAACTCAGTTGAGTTTCCCACTATTTATAGGGGATTTAGGGGTGTAACCGCCCCCTTAAATCTCTCCTTAATGAGGGTTTAATGGGGTGTAACTGCCCCCATGAATCTCTCCATGATAGGGTAGTGATCCCCTAAAATTTTGGGGAGAAAACGGTTCTGGAACCGTTCAAATCGTGCTTGAACGAATCAAAACGCTAAAAACAGCGTTCTGGGCCCGAACTGTGCGTTTCTGGACCTGAAAACGCACAGCTGAGGCTGAAAACGCACAGCTGAGGCTGAAAACGCACAGTTGGTGCTGTTTTATAGATTAACTCTGCGTTTTAGGCTGAAAACGCAGAGTTGAGCCTGTTTAAAGGCTGAAAACGCACAGTTGGTGCTGTTTTAGAGATTAACTCTGCGTTTTGATATTATAACGCTGGTTTGACCTGTGCGTTTTGACTCTGTAATGCAGAGGCGAACCTTAGGCGGGTTTGGCGAGCTTCAGGCTAAGTCCAATGTTCTGATGAAGCCCAGTCTTGCAGACGGACTTCAGAACATAACTTGCTACGAAGAACATGTCATAACTTTCAAACCGTACGTCGGAATTGGACGAATTATATATGAAAATCGGCTATCTCGACGAGACGGAGCCGACCAAACCAACCCCATAGGGTTCGGTTTGCTCTGTCAATTTTGCCAAATTCCTTACGGTTTGAGAGATATCTGCATTTTTAGTATGAAGAGACCGTTGATTTGTAGTCTCTTTTGCTAGGGCGCCGCAAAGATCGTCATCTTGTAACCTTCGTCTTAGCTCCTTGAAAATATGAGAGTCGTCAGATTGTAACTCCCGATGTTGATTGTGAAAGGTGTTGAATTGGGGCTTTCATTAGTTGTTGTGAAGGTCGTCAGATTGTAACCTTCTACGTGGAAATCCTCAAATTGTAGCCTTCTGGAAGTCGTCAGATTGTAACTTCCATCATTGGTGTTTGATGGGGGATTAACTATCCATTGTGATTTTTAGGTAGCCTACAGAACCCCCTCCAAAGTTTTCGAAAGTTCGCGGTTGACTGAGACGAATTTTCGGAATACTTTGGATCTCAACTCTGATCTTAGAGCTGTTAATTCCTTGTCACAAATGAGTTGTTCTCTGCACTCGCTTCGAAGGCAGCTTGGTTGAAGGGATTTGCTGCGCAGGACCTGTGTGAAGGCATGCGCCATAATCCTATTTCTGGAATGTGGGGGTGGACCCTGCATTTTGAACTTGAGACGCGGGTCTGACCTCAACGTTTTGACTTAAGACATGGAAGCGGCTTCCGTGCATTTTTGACTAAGTCTTTGAGATTTGTCTTTGGCTCATCTATTTTAAGTCTCGGCTTACGTCCATTAAGCTGATTGACCTTTAAACATGCATAGGATTTTTGGCAAACCCTCAGCCATCAACGGATTTGATAAGCCTTTACCGACTACCGTTTGAGTCGGGCTAGCATGTGGATTGTCTAATTCTGTTCCACATGTAACGTTATGCTAAGAGAATGAACCCTCTTAGACTTGATGCTATGATTTTGAATACATAGACTTTATCATTTTCACGGAAAAAGACTAACCGGCGACGTGTGTTAGACGTTGACTTATCCCTATTTAGGATTCGGGATAAAATTCTCCATGCGTGTGAGGCATGGATTTCGGCGTTATTAATAACGACCCACTACGATGTTGAATACGTAGACTTTTGTCCTTTTTACGGCGAAAGACTAACCGGCAACGTGTGTTAGACGTTGACTTATCCCTATTTAGGATTCGGGATAAAATTCCCCATGCGTGTGAGGCATGGATTTCGGCGTTATTAATAACGACCCGCTACGATGTTGAATACGTAGACTTTTGTCCTTTTTACGACGAAAGACTAACCGGCAACGTGTGTTAGACGTTGACTTATCCCTACTTAGGATTCGGGATAAAATTCCCCATACATGCAAGGTATGGATTCAAAGAATGTTTCTTCCGGTATTATTCGAAACACTGAAAGAAAATTGAAAGCGCCAGAGGCGTAATGTTAACTTGGCATGAATTTTGAAATTCAGAAATTTTCTCCACTATCACTAGGATAATTACAGAAAATCTTTAATCCGTTGGGGGTTTTGTAATGATAACTTGTTGAAAAAGGATTAACAAGTTCGTTGGGGGGTTTTGACTGTTAGAGGTGTGATGTTAACTTAACAGTATTTTATGGACCTATCGCTCTATTGAAGAGAGTCAATAAGTTGATTTGGTCGTCAGAGGTGTGATGTTAACTTGACGGGTTTGTGGACCTATCG
>BQKN01066053.1:853452-898704 GCA_022839385.1 Asparagus kiusianus
TTAATCAACAAATATATATACATATAAAGCTTAGAAATTGAGTTTAGAAAAACTTCTCTGAAACAAGAGTGATGGAGATGAGAAATTGAAGCCCAAACAAGAATGAATAATCTCCTCTTCATCTTGTGAAAATCACTTCACATAAACACTTGAAACAAAACCTTAAACACCCTTAAAGCACTTGTAAAACTTATTTAAAACTTTCTTGAGTAATTTTAGAAGTTTGAGAGTAAATGGTATATATAGGTTCACAAAACAAACCCTAAAATCAAAGAAAATGACAAAAACAACAAAATCTAAAAACTAGTCGTTACTATGCAACAGACACATTGTAAGTCGACTTATGACAGGTATGAGTAGAATTATATAGTATAAGTTAACTTGTTATATTATGAGTCGACTCAGCAGATTAAAAACACCATCTACGAAATACTTTATAAGTCGACTTGGTACTGTAGCAAGTTGACTTAAAACGTGCACATGACCTGAAATGAATAGTAAATATGAACTTTAAACCCTCTTTAAAAATATCAAATAAATTCCAAAAAATATAAAACTTGGGAAAATATTTATAAACATAAAAATGAACATGTTATAAAAAGAATTTTTCAAATTACATTTCTCATTTGTTAAAACTTAACATTTTGCAAAATAGTTCAAAATATGAAATCTCAATAAACACATGATCTTCATAAAATGATTTGAAATAAGTTTCAAACTTCTTTTGAAAGGATTAATATACTTTATAAAGATGTAAAATGATATAAACGAATCTTTTAATCCGTAAACACATATTTTGCAAAGTTGCGAATATATGGAAATGATAAACATGATTTCATTGATATGAAATTGTTAAAACTTGATTTTAATGAAATCGTTTCAAGAACGTATAAACATGGAACAAATATGTGCGTATATAACTATATCCATTTGTTTCATATTTATGTGGCTAAACTTGAAAGCAAGTAAAACGAAAACGATGTGTGTGTGTGTGTATAATATTGAGCTTGAAATATTTGCACACAAGTATAAACTCCTAAAATCTAAAACACTATATCCAAGCTAATGATCTTTCATTAAAGCTCGTCTTGGTTGCGGATGAAGCTTGATCTTGAATTTGACTTTGAATTGTAAATGAATTCATTTTGATATTCCGACAACCTCTATTGAATGTCATCGTTAAGGCGCAATCCATCCAACCTTCAACCAGAGGATCTTTGTATAGAATACCTAACAATCAAATATAAACACTCGACAAACATTGTTAGGAATTGTTTGTTAATTATCAAAACTAGATTAGATAGTAGGCTCATAAACATGAGACCTAACAAGACGAGGGTCTCATAGTATTTGTCAGTGCAAAAGATTACATTATTGGGAGAAGGTTTTGCAGTCTTTGTCCGTTCAAAAGATTATAAGGAGTGGGATTTTGAGAGAATATGAGAGTTGATTATGTATGTGAGGTTGAGAGATTGAGAGAAGAGAGTTGAGTGGTTCCTATTGTAGTACTCCATGATACATAGTGGATTTCTCGTATTGTTGTCCCGTGGACGTAGATCGAAGTTGGTCGACCGAACCACATAAATCTCGGTGTTCTTTCTTCTTGATTGTAGTCGTTTTCTATCTTGTTGATTGTGGCTGGCTTCCGAGTTGCACAGATCATAATAGGCGGGGAGAGTACAATCCCTAACAAGTGGTATCAGAATGGTGGTAATGGATCCAGGAGCGAGTTCGTAAGATAGAAGGCGACGTCGTGCAATATTAAAGATCAGCGTTACAAGAATCAAGATGAAGAAAAAGTAAAAAAATGAAGATTAATTTGTCTTCTGATTGAGGGTTTGAGGCAAATTTCGACGACCCAGGAGTTGATTCCTAGGTTTTGGAGTTCTCTGAACATGATAGGAGGGTTTGATTTTTTAGATTTTATTCAGATTGGTCAGAAAGTGTTAAAAAGTTCTGATGGTGATGGCGAGACAGATCTGATGGAAGATAGCACAAATGAGTATGCGATAGATGAGAGGCATAGAGAATCAGATATAATTCTAGCAGTAGAGTTGTCAGCATATAATTATTCAAAGTCATCATGAGAGCAGGAGTTAGTTGGTGTGTAGACTCGAGGAGAACAGTGCTAGATTAGGTGGAGCTTGCAAGCGGGCACGATCGAGTGACACATAGGGAGATGGACATAGTGGCATTAAACTTGAAGACGATGAGCACTCATATTCGATCCAAACCAAGTGTACAGGCGTCTAAAAATGCCTATAGGTATCCACACACAGCTCGAGACAGAGAGAAGGTAATGAACGCATTATCTAAGTCAAAGAGGATTATTCGATGCAAGGTGATGAACGCCATTATCTAAGTCAAAGAGGATTATCCGACGCCGACCAGCGAATCAACGAACTATGGATGACGTGGCTCGCACGCTCACCGGCCACCACCAAGTGGCCCGCGTGCTCATCGGCCATCAAATCAGTAAAGCAAATGGCTTGCGTGCTCATCGGCCACCATCCAGTGGTCCGCACGCCCATCAGCCACCAAATCGACAAACCAAGTGGCACGCGTGCTCACCGGCCACCATACAGTGGCCCGCACGCCCATCAGCCACCAAATCAGCAAACTAAGTGGCCCGCGTGCTCACCGACCACCATCCAGTGGCCCGCACGCCCATCAGCCACCAAATCGGCAAACTAAGTGGCCCGCACGCTCACCGGCCGCTACCAAGTGGCCCGCGTGCTCATCGGCCACCAAATCGGTGAACCAAGTAGCTCGCATGCTCACCGGCCACCACCAAGTGGCCTGCACGCTCATCGGCCACAAAAACAACGTACAGATCAATGATGAAATACACGTAACGACAGAATAAGTCAAAATCTGAAAGACTAAGAAAGCCGCTGGCGGCCGAGTCATATCGAAATGGCTCGGCCGAACCAGTGGTTCAGCCCATAGCCAGGTCACCAAGAGTAGCTCGGCGGCCGAACCACCAATTGGTGGCTAGGCCATGGCCGAGCCACCATTTGGTGGCGCTTCGGCCAGATTTGATCTAAAAGTATGATTTTTTGGTTTTCACGAATTCTCTCGGGATTTGTTGGTTCCTGAGCATCCCAACTAATCTGATACTATGGTTAATCAGTTCTTGACTGAAGATAAGGAGGAATCCCTTGTTCTTATCCAAATACCCGCTTCCGAAGCTTATAAATACGAGCTCGGGTGCTCATTTCTAAGGGCTGGACGTCATGAGGGCGAGGTGCTGCCGATTTCTCGAGTGCATATTGTAAGCGTCAAAAATTGCCCATAGGTCCTCAAACACAGTTCAAGACAAGGAAAAGGCGATAAACATTAT
This sequence comes from Asparagus kiusianus, assembly GCA_022839385.1. Classification (NCBI taxonomy): domain Eukaryota; kingdom Viridiplantae; phylum Streptophyta; class Magnoliopsida; order Asparagales; family Asparagaceae; genus Asparagus; species Asparagus kiusianus. The sequence goes on from BQKN01066053.1 coordinate 856,796, forward strand.
TATCCAAGTTAAGGGAATTTATCCAACATCAGTAAATGTATGAATTGGATCAATAGAATGCACAAATCAAGGAAGCGATGAAGCGTACGCAAAACAAGGGAATTGGAAGAATCACGAATCGCGAAGATATCAAAAAAGATGAACGAAACACCATTGGGAGGCTCGTGTAGGCGCGAGTCACCAATTAGTAGCTCGCACCCATGCGAGCCACCAAATGGTGACTCGCACAGTCCCGAGCCACCAGGACTCCTATTGAGTACAAAACCTCCCCAAACACGGATTTTGATGATTTTTAAGGATTCTTTCATCCCAGAACCTCCCTAATTGTTTTAAGGTTATCCCTAGACGCGTTTAAGTGGTTATTAACTACAGATAACGTTTAAACACCAATTCTTATTCAAAAGGACGTCTCCAAAGGCTTATAAATAGAAGCCTAGGGTCTTCTTTCAAGAGGATCTGAGATTGAGAAGGCGAGGTGATGTCAAATTGTCCAGCTAACCACGAATTTCAGAGGAGAATCATCAGATCTTGGCGAACACTTTCATAAAGAAATCCCTTCGAAAGGTTTGTGATTCTTTCCCCTTCTTTCCTCCGGATTAAACTTGGTTTTAATCTCGAGAAGAGCCATAATCTCGCTTGGTCGTGATTGTCGCTTCCGCAATTGTTTCCTTCGTGAAATAAGAGCGTAGTTATACTGTCAATTGGGTTTGATCTGCGGCGGTCTACGGACTAACGCGTCCCCGGTACAGGCAAAGATCCCACGCAAAGCAGCGGGAGATAAACTACTGCTGCGTTTTGTTTGATTAAGTTATAATCTTTATTTTTCATTGTAAGAAGATCTTATAAAAAGATCAACTTTTCTTTTAGTTTGAACTTGTAATCGATAAACGGTGTAACATATTTGAAAACAATGGAAAAGACGACTTTTGACACAAACAAACTGGCGACCACAGTGGAAGCCGACAACTTTTCTGCCGAAGCTGTAGTGTCGCAACCAAAGATCATCATCCCGATCAACGAGGAGGTCGAGTACGAGTTCGACCAGGCAAAATATGAGGAATACTTATCCTCCTCTTCCCGCTCATCTTCCCCTCGCAGGAATAGGAGAAACTCCATAAGGAAAGGTCGAGGACACTTGGATTTGAAGGTTCAAAACCAAGAACCTCATCCCGCGGCAGCTCAAGGCACACCTTGCAAAGCTGAAGCTGTTACTCAAAATGAGCCGACCTTATCCAAGAGAGCGCGTCAAAGACGGTGTCAACGCCTTGCACGCCAATTGGCCAAAGCTTCCGAGCTAGTTGATGAAATCCGCTATGAAGCGGATCTGAAGTCTAGAAGATGCCAACCGCCATGGCAGCAAGCGGGTGACTGGTCCAAATCAACGGCGAATGAATGGGTCCCCATTAAGAGGACACGTTCAACTCTTGAAGAACGGATCAAGAAGCACCACGCTTTACTTGCGCACGCAAGAATTCTGGTGCAAGAAGCTAGGAAGTTACAAACAAATGGTGCAGACGACAAACTGACAAAACCACGTCAAATCTGGAGGCCAAAATCCAAAACAAGGCCCGAAAGAACCAAGTCATCGGCTGCTGGCTCGGCCAAGGCCGAGTCACCAAACACTGGCTCGGCCAAGGCCGAGCCACCAAGTGCTGGCTCGGCCAAGACCGAGCCACCAAGTGCTGGCTCGGCCAAGGCCGAGCCACCAGCTACTGGCCCGCGTCACCGCCAAGCCAATTCGTCTCTGTTTGTAGAAAATTCGCCTTCCGTGGTCATTTACGAGTCTCCCACAACTCTGGTCTCTGTTCCGGTGACTTCCTCACCTTTAGTAGAACCCTGCGGCAGCGTGGACCTGTCCCGATTCAAAGTAAACATTACAGATCGTCTTGGTCCTTTGCATAAAGATGAACCCCGTATGGTTCGTCAGACTGGGGGTCATACGCGATTCTCTAGTAAGCCAAAGATTTCTCTCACGCAGAAAGTACCAGTAACCACTCGTCTTGGATTGCGGGTTGAAGTCCAAGAGCCTGTTGGGTCCTCACGTGCAAGAAGGCGTGGTTTTAAACGAGCGGCTCTTGAAGATAATGACAGGGCATTATATCCTCAAAGAGAGCCCTATTCACCAGAAGACGACGACGCTAGAATGGGAGAACTATGCCAACACAAAATAGGTTGCTCCGATAATCGTATCGATGAGTTGTACTATCATACTGGGGGTATGAATAAATCTCGAGAGAGAAATACCCGGGAAATGGATTCTCGCTGTCCATGTACCAAACTTATTAAGGCGGTATTGTCAGAGTGTAGCTGGTCCAAGACCGCCTCGCAAAGGATTTTGGTGTTTGAAAGACTTTCTACAAAAACACTGAAATACAAATCAAGACGTTTCCATAAAAGAAAGCCGACCGTTCAAGAACGTGAACTCTCAGAACTCACGATTAACATGGCAGACAAAGGAAAATCCACGCGGCGCTTCAGTCCTGAACCTTTCCCGCAAATATCCCAACGATTAACTCGGCTACAAACTGGGGCTATTAGGCCTAGAGATTATAGGAGAATTCAGAGAGGACAGTCCTCAGATGACGAAACGTCAGACGCTAACTCTGTGATCGCTTCAGATGCCACTGTGTTTAGTACAGGACAAACTCGAGAGTCATTCATGATCACTACTGAACAGATGGCTCAACTTCTTCAAGAAGCTTTGGCAAAGCAGAAAGAGGACTTTAAAATTGAAATGGAGATGGCTGTGCAACGGGTTAAAGACTTACATGCACAACAACTCCAGCAGTTGACAAATCAGCACGGAGAATCTAGTCGTCGCCCGACTACTAATCAGATAGATAGCGACTCAGAAGTAGAGAAAAATATCAATATCGAAGTTCCATCCTGAGAATAAAAATACCAAAGGTATCCTTAATGCTGGGGGTGGTACCAATACCCATCCCCAAAGTCGCCAGAAGAGAGAGGTAGGCAAAGACCTTAAGATGAAAGACTTGGAAAGCAAAATCAATACTTTGATGTCTGCTCAAGAGGTAAAAAAGGCTGGCATTCCGTGTCCCTACCCAAGAGAATTGGGACTCCATTCCATACCCACCGAAGTTCAGTTTGATTAACTTCACGCCGTTCGATGGGAGGAGTTCCCCTACCCAACACTTGATTTATTTCAAGTCCCACCTGGGGATCATTTCAGGCAATGAACCTCTGATGGTACGATCGTTCGTAGGAACCCTTTGTGCAGCTACCTTTGATTGGTACCGCCGGCTTAAATCGGGAAGTATCAATATATGGAATGATGTGGAAAGCATGTTCCTTGCTAATTTCTTCGACGATGACACCGAAGTATCGATCGGAACACTCTTTGAAGAGAAGCAGAAAGATGGAGAACTCGTTGAGAACTTTGTTAAGCGCTTCCAGAATAAGGTAATGAACTGCCGAGACCCGGTCACGGAGGAATTCATCCTCCAAACATACCACAACAACCTTTCCTTAGACGTACTAGAAGCTATGGGCACTGCACCATCCAAGACATGGAAAGAGTTAAAGGTACGAGGAGAGCAGCCTGAACGCTTCCTCAAAAGGAAGAAAGCTGAAAGGGGACAACCAGCAAATAATACCCAAAAACAGAAATTTACCCCCCGTGGTAAAGGGAAAGGATCGGCGATTGCGGTAGACGCAAATCAGACATTTGAATTACAACCCCAACAACAGCCGTAGCAACAAGCGCCAAAGCAACAAACGCCTCAATGGCAGCAACGACCTCCAAGGCAATAGAAAACTTCTGAGCCAAAATTTCCAAAGGAATACTCCTTCAAAGAAGATGAGGTCCCTGGTATCTTCAAGTATTTACTGGAGAATAACAAAATTAAGCTGCCTCCCATTGCTGATCATGAAGGAGCTAAGAAAATTACAGATCCGCGATATTACGCATTTCACAGAACAGTCCATCATCCTATGAAGACATGCTACGCTCTCAAGGACAAGATTCAGGCCTTAATCGATGTTGGAATCATCACTCTGAAACAGCCTAAAGAAAAGAAGGTGGGCGCAAATGCCGTTTCTGTTAGCTTTGGCTCTGTCCCTCTGGCATAGTTTCAGCCAGAGCCCGTATATAAGGTACAAATAAAGACCGTCAACGATGATCCTTATGGACAACGTCAGAAAGGACTCGTACAACATATAGCTCCTAGCGGCGAAATTCTTTGGGTCCACCCGGACTTGTTAGAAGATGAGCAATGGGCAGGATCCTCATCTAAGAAGAAATACAAAGGTAAAGGTAAGACCTGCTGTCCCACCACAGCAATTCCTGAAAAAGATGATGAAGGTATCTCCACCTTGTCACTTTCTGAAGATGAACAAGAGGCTCTTGTTACTAGGGGTGGGAATAAATATCATTATAAATACCCAAAAACTTCTGACTCAAATGCCAAGACATTAGCCGAACTGGGGGTGGTTACAACTCCCCCTACACCAGTTGAAAAATCTCAACAGAAGTCAGCTACTAAGAAAAAAGAGAAAGAGCCTCAACCCCAGGAGACTCAGAACCCGAAGCAGTCTCGATTCAATCGTCCGATTGGGAGAGATAAACCAGGAAGTTCAAACACTCCTTACCGTTTTGATGTTATGGCTCAGCTAGCTAACATCCCAGCAAGAATAACTTTATATGAGTTATTACGCCTCTCCGAAGATACTAGAGAAGCCTTGCGAGAAGCTTTAGCCGATTCTGACGCGTTCCTTACTCAAGTCAAGCCGGCCCGCGAAGAAACAGAATCACAAGTTCAGCTTTGTAATTTATCGGCCAAACAATTTCCTCATATTACGTTCACTAAGGATGACATGCAAGTGAGGAATTCAAAGCATGATAAGCCTTTATACTTCACCGGATACGTTGGCCCCAACGTTATTAACCGGGTCCAAGTCGATCCGGGTTCCGCTATTAGCATCATGCCACTCCGGTTGATGTATAATCTCGGAATCCTAGCAAGCAAGATGGCTTCCACAGGTACCGTTATATACGGGTTCAATACCAGTTGATCCAGACCTTTGGGAAAAATCCGGATAAAATGTCAACTTGGAGATCCAAAATCCGAAGTTACGTGCTATGTAATCAACATGGAGACTTCCTATAATTTACTATTGGATCGACCATGGATCCATGGTAATCTTATAGTTCCCTCTACCCTTTATCAGTGTCTAAAATATATAGATGCCAATAATAAGGTCAAGACGGTGGTTGCAGATAAGCAACCGTTTAAGGGATTGGAAAATTACTTTACCGATTCCCTCCTTTACGGTGCTGAATCTGATACTGAATCATCGGCTCAAGGCATAGATAATGGGGGAGAAGTTGACACAGAAGCAGGATTTGATTACAATGGTGGTTTTGTACTGAATGACATTGTACCCTTTGTAATCGGTCTTGACGATGGTGAATCGTCGGACGGTAGTTGTAATTGGTAACTTGCCGAAGAAGTAATAAATGGCGATTTAGAGTACCCACCGTGTTTGGCTAATGTAATGTAGGGATTGTACGATAATCCCGACATACATATGCCGCTTCAGTCATCTTGCTTCACGAAAAAACGCTTCCAAGACTCGTTTGGAACAACCTTTGTTATTCCTGCTAAAGCAGGGGGTGAAAAGGAGTTAGTGTTCGGAAAAGGGGAAATATCTCTGCCGCCGTATCTCTCTTCAAGCGAAGATAAAAATGAAGAGAGATCCAGCCTTCATTCATCTAGATATAGTCAACAAGCATGTGATTTCATGAAAAATGGGGATATAATTTTGCGCTTGAAGAGGGTCTTTGTTTTGGTCGAGGCCCATGAGTTTCACCTCGTATGGCCTATGTACCAGAAGGAAAATCCTATAACTATTATAGCTATAAAAGGGGCCTGGGTTATGCTTCGGATGACGAGTGCTGCTGGCAAGTCATAGACCATTTAACAAATCAAGATGGATATTCATCCGACTCCTCTAATTGGGATTCAGATGTCAGCCTGGGAGAGGTACTCAAAGGCCTAATGTCGAATATGACCACAGTCGATCCTTCCACGATTCAAGAAGATGATCAACTGCCGGCTTGGGAGGATCCTTGGATTCACCATCTAAATATACAATATGGAGATCGATTCGAGCAAAGAGAACCTCCTACCGAAGATAAAGTGGTCCAGATAAATATGGGTGATGAGACGAATTCAAAGCCAATATTTATAAGTGATAGTCTTCCACCAGATGAAAAAGAGGAGTTAATTTCCCTCATTAGAGAATTCATAGATGTTTTTGCCTGGAATTATGAAGATATGCCAGGGCTTGATCCGAACGTGGCAGCCCACCGTCTTAACATCAAACCGGATGCAAAACCTGTCAAACAACAGCAGAGATGATTTCGCCCACAAATCATGAAAGCGATTAAAGAAGAGGTTAAAAAATTAATCGATTCTGGTTTTATCCGGGAAGAACAACATCCGGACTGGCTCGCGAATATTGTTCCGGTCCTCAAGAAGAATGGGAAAATAAGGATATGCATTGACTTCAGAGACTTGAATAATACGTGTCCGAAAGATGATTTCCCTCTCCCTATCACCGATGTTATTATCGATAACACGTGTGGGTTTGAGAGAATATCCTTTATGGATGGGTTTTCAGGTTACAATCAAATCAAGATGTACCTGGAAGATGACAAACATACCGCATTCAGGACACCTCTCGGCATATTCTGCTATACAGTGATGCCTTTTGGGTTAAAGAACGCAGGCGCCACTTATCAACGGGCAATGTCTAAGATTTTTCAAGAACATCTCCGTAAAACTGTCGAATGCTATGTTGATGATTTGGTAGTGAAGAGCCGTAATAAAAACGATCATATCAAAGATCTAAGGACTATGTTCGAGCTCATGCGAACTCACCAGTTAAAGATGAACCCCACCAAATCTTTCCTTGGAATGTCCAGTGGTAAGTTTCTGGGATTTATCGTCACTACGACGGGTATCCGCATCGACCCCGACAAAGTAAAAGCAATACACGAGTTGCAATCCCCGAGAAATCTCAAAGAACTCCGAGTTGCAGGGGCAGCTGGCCTATATATGACGGTTCATCTCAAACCTATCTGGGAAATGTCAGCCATTTTCTAAACTCACCAAGAAAGGTGTATCCTTCATCTGGGATGACGCCTGTCAAAAGGCATTCGAGGACATCAAAACGTATTTGGCAAATCCTCCTGTTCTTGTGGCACCAAAGTCAGGAAAGCCGTTCTTAATCTATATTAAAGCGATGAACCACTCGTTAAGTGCTTTACTTGCACAAGACGATGACAACGGTCACGAGCAGGCTATTTATTACTTGAGTCGAACTTTGGTTGGTGCTGAGTCTCGATATCCAATGATTGAGAAAGAATACCTCGCCTTAGTATTCGCTATTCAAAAGATGCGGCATTACTCAGTAGGACAAACAATTTATGTTATTTCCAACGTTAATCCGTTCCGAGTGTTCATGACACAACCAGCCTCTATAAACTAGAGACTAGCAAAGTGGGCCCTACTCCTGTCTCAATACGATCTGTACTTCAAACAACAGAAGTCGGTCAAAGGACAAGCAATTTGTGATCTTCTAGCGGCTAACCCCATAGCAGACACAACTGAGTTGTATGAAGATTTACCCGATGAAGCTCACGAAGTTAATACTACGTTCCATCAACAGGTATGGCAACTATATTTCGATGGAGCTTCACGAGCGACCAATACGGCAAGCGCACCCGGTAATTCTAGGATCTCCGCAGGAGTCGGAGTCGTCCTAGTCTCTCCAGAAAAACATGTGATACCCCGAGCCTACTCATTGATAGGCAGGTGTTCTAATAATGTGGCCGAATATAACGCACTGCTTATCGGACTTAGTTTCGCCAAAGAGGTGGGGGTCGAATATCTCGAGGCTTTTGGCGATTCTCAATTAATAGTCAACCAAATCCGGGGAGAATACGAAGTCAGGAATCATGACTTGGTACCGTACCATAAGGCGACTATCGAAATGGCAAACTCGTTCGAACAATTCTTCATCGAGTACATTCCACGTCTCCAGAACGCATACGCAGACGTGCTAGCAGCATTATCAGTATCTTTGGCACAACCGCCTGATTCGGAACAATCCATTACCGTCGGAACCCACCAATTGTTTGTGCCAGATTGCACCATTAACGTTAAGGAAGCATATACAGCTAGGGTCGATCTTGAGCCTCGAGACTGGAGATTTCCTATAGTTGACTACGTTGTGCATGGTATTTTGCCACAGGATTCGGTTCGAAGAAGAGCTCCAAGATTCTATTATAATTCAACAACCCATACACTATATCGTCGTGCATACGATGGGTTATTACTCCGATGCCTCTCGACCAGAGAGGCAGAAGAGGCTCTAAAAGAAGCTCACGACGGAATCTGCGGTGCACATCAACCCGGTCTCAAACTCTACGACCGACTCAGAAGGATAGGATACTATTGGCCAACCATGGTCAAAGACGCGATTGACTACGCTCGAAGGTGCCATGCGTGTCAAATAAACGCGAATTACATGCACCAACCCCCGGAACACCTCCACCCCTCGACTACTTCATGGCCATTCGAGACCTGGGGGATGGATATCGTTGGTCCTATCATCCCACCATCAGTTAAAGGTGACCGCTTTATTTTAGCAATCACCGATTATTTTTCAAAATGGGCCGAAGCAATCCCACTCAAAGAAGTGAAGACAAGCGATGTCGTCAAATTTATCAAACACCATATCATCTATCGATATGGCATTCCTAGACGAATTATACACAACAACGGTCCTCAATTCGTAAGCAACGTTTTTATTAAATTCTGTGGAAAATTCAGGATTGAAGACATCTCCTCTAAAGCATATAATCCTACGGCAAATGGGTTAGCTGAAGCGTTCAATAAGACAATCATAAAGATCTTGTCAAAACTTGTAAAAATTAACAAGCGAGATTGGGATGATAAACTTGGCGAAGCCCTTTGGGCCTATCGTACCATGGTCCGTACGCCCACCGGAACCACTCCGTATTCACTAGTGTACGGATGCGAAGCTGTTCTCCCTTTGGAAATTCAGATTCCATCCCTTCGCATCGCTCTTGCAACAGGGATGACGACAGAAGAACAACACCAGAAGCGTCTCGAAGAACTTGAGATGTTAGACAAAAAATGCTTGCAAGCTCAATAACAAATTGAGTTTTATCAAGCCAGAATCTCTCGTGCTTTCGATAAGAAAGTTAAACAACGAAGCTTTAAGGAAGGAGACTTGGTTCTGGCCATCCGGCGGCCCATGATACCCAATTCCAAGAAAAAAGGTAAATTCCAGCCCAAATGGGAAGGACCGTTCGTGATAGAGACAGTCTACTCAAACGGTGCATATCGCCTAATCACTAAAGACGGTGATAAGATCATGATGCTAATAAATAGCAAGTTTCTAAAGAAGTACTACCCTTAGTATGCTCGAAATAGATTATTAAACAGGAAGTTCCTGGAGAATACCATATACGATATTCTTAAGGATAACCCAAAACCAACCAGCTGTTCTCTAAATAATTCAAGTCTGGTCATAGAGAACCCCTGCTGTAATCTTCTAAACACTCTCTTGTTGAGATGAGATTTGATTACTCTTTAGAATCAATCTTTCCTCACAAAAGAATTCTCACTGTCCCTCACTATCAGATCAGTTCATGACGAGCCTAACAAAGTTCCTTGGGCCAAGTCTGGTCAAACTTCCATTATGATTTGTATTCACATTCCCACTTTCATACGGTCAAACCTTTTTATAGTTAGGACCACAGCTAAAATCTCCTCTCGATTACTTCTATGAGCAAGAGGCCCACTTTCAAGTCGCTTTCCCTTTCGATAAACGAAGGCCTTCACTCCACTTGAACGGCCAAACCTATAAAAGTTAGGGTCGTCTCTATATCCCTTTTTGGTCAAACTGTCAAGCCATTCTGGCCAGAATCGGATTTCTCTTCGATAAACAAAAACATTTCATGTCTGTCCCTCCAACCAAACCTATAAAAGTCAGGGCTGGAGTTTGAATTTCATCTTGATAAACAAGAAAACTTATTTCCGGATCAGATAACCTAGACTATAAAAGATGGGGTTAACTGAATCCCCTAGATTCTCAGGATGGAGATCCTATTCTTAGTTTCATCTTACAGATTCTTGAAGTGGAGATCCCACTTTTAGTTTCTTCTACAACCAAGGATAGAATATAAAATTCTTCCTCTTTGGTATCGGGTTCACTTCTCCCTTAAAAGAAGGACTGAAGAAAGAATATAAAATTCATCCTCTTCAGTATCTGGTTCGTCTTTGTCCTATAAAAGGATACTACATTTTTAATAACTCCATGATCCATGTCTTACCCGTATAGGGAATTTTATCCCGAATCCTAAGTAGGGATAAGTCGGCGCCTAATACGTGCTGCCGGTTCGTCTTTTACCGTAAGAAAATGACTAAGTCTACGTATTCAAATTCGTAGCATTAAGTCTAAAGGGGTTCATCCCTTTAGCACAACGTTACTTATGAAACGGACCCAAACAATTCATAGGCTAGGCCGATTCAAACGGTAGTCGGTAAAGGCATATCAAATCCGTTGACGGCTGAGGATTTGCTAAAAATCCTATAAGTATTATGGTTGATTATTCTAAACAGAATGAGAAATCATAATGAGAACCAAAGAAGACTCGAGGAAGTTGAGGGGTTTAAAGAGGAAAGAGGAGGAATGAAATGAGTTTTCGAACAAGATGAATAACCATCAAAAACGAAGAAATGAAGAAGAATAGTTTGGGTTTTAAAGTCCCCCCCCAAAATTGAACCAAGACCCGAGCCACCACCAGCTGGCTCGCAGGACCCGAGCCACCACTAGCTGACTCGCAAGACCCCAACCACCATCTGCTGGCTCGCACGTGTGCGAGCCACCATCTGCTGGCTCGCAGCTGTGGCGAGCTGTCTGGCCAATTCACAGGTGTTTTGATCCATCATCGATCATTTCTAACATATACGGTACCCGTATTCGTACCTTAATGGGTATACGAGTTTAAACTGTTTCCCACCCTCGACGGGAAGTTTCTGGAGAATGCCATATATGATATTCTTAAGGATAACGCGGTAACCTCCGATGGGTATATGAGGCTAAACTAATTCCCGAAACTCCTAAGAGTATACGAGTATAAACTGGTCCTCTCCGCTTCAACGCATAACTTTTGGTCAATGCCTGTCAAGACGTCGTCAAATATGAATTCCCAACAAAGATAGTCAGCTCAACGACACCATTTAATATATAAGTTTCAATTCAAGACTTCGACAGCGGTCAGACGATAAACGCAGAACCGTAAAAACTTTATCTGTTCAACAGAACGCTGAATAGATTGAAGAATGAAGGAGTCAAGAGATGAAGCCCATTACAAGTCCTTTTGCACCGATTGAAGGTTGGGCCTATCACATCCAAATTATTTCAGGCTCTTCTATAAAAGAAATGAGACTGAAACACTTTGGAGGGGGTATCTGTAGGCGTCAAAAATTGCCTATAGGTCCTCAAACACAGTTCAAGACAAGGAAAAGGCGATAAACGTTATTATCCAAGTTAAGGGAATTTATCCAACATCAGTAAATGTATGAATTGGATCAATAGAATGCACAAGTCAACGAAGCGATGAAGCGTACGCAAAACAAGAGAATTGGAAGAATCACGAATCGCGAAGATATCAAAAAAGATGAACGAAACACCATTGGGAGGCCTGTGTAGGCGCGATCCACCAAATGGTGGCCCGCAACCATGCGAGCCACCAAATGGTGACTCACACAGTCCCGAGCCACCAGGACTCTTATTGAGTACAAAACCTCACCAAACACGGATTTCGATGATTTTTAAGGATTCTTTCATCCCAGAACCTCCCTAATTGTTTTAAGGTTATCCCTAGACGCGTTTAAGTGGTTATTAACTACAGATAACGTTTAAACACCAATTCTTATTCAAAAGGACGTCTCCAAAGGCTTATAAATAGAAGCCTAGGGTCTTCTTTCAAGAGGCTCTGAGATTGAGAAGGCGAGGTGCTGTCAAATTGTCCAGCTAACCACGAATTTCAGAGGAGAATCATCAGATCTTGGCGAACACTTTCATAAAGAAATCCCTTCGAAAGGTTTGTGATTCTTTCCTCTTCTTTCCTCCGGATTAAACTTGGTTTTAATCTCGAGAAGAGCCACAATCTCGCTTGGTCGTGATTGTCGCTTCCGCAATTGTTTCCTTCGTGAAACAAGAGCGTAGTTATACTGTCAATCGGGTTTGATCTGCGGCGGTCCACGGACTAACGCTTCCCCAGCACAGGTAAAGATCCCACGCAAAGCAGCGGGAGATAAACTACTGTTGCGTTTTGTTTGATAAAGTTATAATCTTTATTTTTCATTGTAAGAAGATCTTATAAAAAGATCAACTTTTCTTTTAGTTTGAACTTATAATCGATAAACGGTGTAACAGGTTTGAAAACAATGAAAAAGACGACTTTTGACACAAACACATATCCATGAATTTCATAGAGGGTTAGCTAGATTTCGGCGATCTCCTGTGCATAAAGAGTGGAGTTCGAAAGATCTGAGACCCGTCCCCTATTCCTCCAGATTCAAGCTTGGTCTTAAATCCCGAGAAGAGTCGTGATCTCGCTTGGTCAAGATCATGGCTACAGCGATTACTTCCTTCGTGAAGTAAGAGCTTTGATTCCATAATCTGTTAACCGGATCTGATCCGTGGCGGTCCACGGATATTAACGTCCCCGGCACAGGCAAAGATCTCACGCAAGCAGCGGGTGATAAACGTTCGTTGTGCTGTTTGACAAGACTTGTAATCTTTATTTTCATTATATAAAGGAGATCTTATAAAAAGATCGACTTTCTTTCTTTTTTGAACTTATTGTAATGGCTGAAATTGTAATGAGTTCGTCACCAATAAAAATCTCAACTTTTGGCCCAAACAAGATGGCGACCACAGTGGGAGCCAACAACTTCGCTGCCGAAGCTGTCGTGCTGCAATCACGGATCCGGATCCCGGTTGAAGAAGTGGTTGAGTACGAATTCGACCAACTGAAGTTCGAGGAGTATCTATCGTCCTCCTCCTCTATCCTCTGCCCCTCGCAAGCGCATGAAGATCAAGGCCCGTGTTGCCGTTGCAATCTCATCTTGCAAAGCCCCTCCGGCCTCTAACGAGCCTGGATCTACAGATCTGGACCCTTCCTTCATCAAGGAGTCAATTGCAGAAGGCACGCCAACCCTATCAAAGAGGGCACACTAAAGGCAGCGCCAACGACTTGCGCGCCGACTTGCTAAGGCTTTGGAGCCTGTTGACGGGATTGGTTATGAGGCGGATCTGAAACGCAGAAGGCACCGAGTGCCCCAGCAACCAATAAATGGCCTCTCCTCCAAACCAATAGCGAATGAGTGGATCCAAGTCAAACGCACCCGCTCAACCCTCGAGGAGCGCATTCAGAAGCGTCGCGCCTTGATTGCGCACGTACGAATTCTGGTGCGAGAAACATAGAAGCTGAAGCAAAAAAGATGTGATCAATAGGCCACAGAAACCACGCCAAGTCTGGAAACCAAATTCCGAAACGGCGTCAACAAAAAGTCAAACAGCGCCCCGAACTGTCCGAATGCGCGAACCACCATCTGGTGGCTCGGCCATAGCCGAGCCACCATGTGGTGGTTCGCACCGGTTCGCACCCGGTTCAGTTTGGTTCGCACACGGTCCGGTTCGGTTCACATCCGGTTCACCTCCTGCAATCCCGTTTAAGCCTCCAACAGCCCCTGTTTCTGTCCCGATGAATTCCGCATTTCCGGTGAAGCCTCACAACCACGGAGACTTGTCCTGTTTCAAGATGAGAATGACGGATCGCCTGGGTCCTTTGCACGAGGATCAAGGCAAAGTTCCAATCAAAGAGTGCTTGGGTCCGGTGACTGAACCCCGAGCAACCACTCGAGCTGGGGGTCGCACACACCCTCGGAACAAGTCAGAGCCTTCCTATAATGGGAAAACCCCTGCACGTGACCGCCTCGGATGACGAATTGAAGTCCAAGAGCCCGTCAAGAGTTCGTGCTCCCAAAAACGTAGCTCCAAATACGTGACTCTTAAGAACGCCAATAAAGCAGCAAGCTCTCAGAAGGAAACGTGTTCGTCAGACGACAACATTATACCTGAAAAGTCGTGCCAACACGCGATAGGTTGCTCCGGTCATATGACCGACGAGTTGTACTATCAGGCTAGGGGTACGAATAAGTCTCGGAAGAGAAGTACCCGAGAAACAGAATCTCACTGTCCGTGCACCGAACTAATCAGGGCAGTATTATCAGCGTGTAGCTACCCCAAGACCGCTCCACAGAGGGTCTCGGTATTTGAGAGGATCTTCAACAGAAAGGCTAAGTCCAAACCAAAGCATCTCCGTAAGAAACGATCGGTCGTTCAAGGTGACGAACCCCCAAAAGTCACGGTTAATGTGGTTGATAAGGGAAAGTCAATTCGACCTTCTAGCTCTGATCCGCTTATATCGCATCATCTAACCCGGTTGCAATCGAGAACCATTAGACAAAGAGATCATCAAAGAATGCAGAGGGGATTATCCTCGGATGATGAAGTATCATATGCCAACTCTGCAGTCGCTTCTGACAATACGGTATCTAGTCCCAGTCAATCCCACGAGGCATTCATGATAAACACCGAGCAAATCACCAAAATTATCGAGGATGCCCTAATCAAGCATAAAGAGGCATTCAAGATTAAAATGGAAATGGCTATGCTACGGATGAGGGAAGAGTATGCCCAACAAATTCGGGCTCTGTCCAATCAGTTCGGTGAATCCAGCCGTCGCAACCTTGCTGACCAAGCAGGTAGCGATTCAGATGTGGATGTTCTCCTAAACATAGTAGTCTCTTCCCTAATAACTGTCATCTCCCCTTCATCAATGACCCTTTTTTTTGACTCTATAAACGCAATTGAAAAACCTCCAAGTTCCTTGATTCTTCGGTTCTCAAAATCTCTCATGTATTGTCTTTAGGTCTATAATGAAGTTTTCAATTTCGAACTCCTATCCTAAGGGAGGTGATGTTGTTAGGGCTACTAGGCATTTTTCTAGGTTGCAATACAATATAAGGACATGCAAGCAATGGGAGAACAAAGGACTCTAGTTCCATGAATGCTCGCAATATAGGAGTTCATAATTCAAGGATTGCAGATATTTTGCTTGGGTTGATGACAAGAAAAGTTTAATGGTAAAAATGTCAAAGGAAATCAATATGTTGGGTAAGAAGTTGAATGAGGTGTTGCTCTTGATGAAGATCTTTTTGGTTGTATTTGGGGTTTTTTATTTATATAAAATGTTACTTATTTGTAAAAGTTTGTAGCTTTTAAACAATAGAAACTGATGTATTCTGACTCCCATGGGCAAAACAATAATTACACAACCCTAGTTACCATTAACCCAATCCTAGCTAGAGGATTTGAATTGTTATACTAATAGAGGGAGCTATTTCAACTAATTTACAAGAATTAGAGGATGTAATAGCTATTATGATAATTCTAGGGAATTACATCAGAGTATGGAAGACTTAAGGGAGGAATATCTTTTTAAAAAAACTAAAAAAAAGGATAAGAAACTAAATTAAACAGACAACTATCAAGCCATCAGTAATTAGTAAGAGGGTTATTTATATATTAGTCCATCACGTCTTAAGGAATTCTATGTTAGTCCCTCAAATCTTAAATAATTCCATATTAGTCTCTCAAATTTATGCGTGCTCATTAGCCCCTCAAATCCTAGGGTTATTGCAATTTGGTTCCTCAATGATCAAAATACTCTCAACTATTTTTTTAAGGATTGTTTACAATTTGGCACTCTAGAGTTTACACCCTTTTAAATTTTGATATCTCGAAGTTTTTTTTTTGACATTTTAAAACCTTAAAAAAAATTGACTTTGATACCCCAAAACTTTTATTGACACTATGATACCCTACGGTTTGCACATTTTTTTACTTTTATGACCCACTAATTTCACCTTTTTTTTAATTTTAACACCTCATGGTTTACACATTTTTTTAACTTGATACTCTAACCTTTGAGGTATCAAAGTGACAAATATTAAACTTCAAGTTTTTAAAATTAAAAAGGTATAAACTTTATCACAACAAAAGTGTCAGGAATTTTTTTTTTAAGGTATCAAAGTTAAAAAAGTGTAAAATTTAGGGTATCAAACTATCAAAATTTTTTAAACTTTGAAGTATTAAAATTAAAATGGCATGAACTTTAAACTACCAAAATGCAAGTAATCATTTTTTTAACAAAATGCGTATTAAGAGAGAATTCATACCTAAGGGTTATTTTGGTCTTTCAACGACCAGATTGCAATACCCGTACAATTTGACGGGCTCATGAGCAATTATCGAGATTTAATCATATCTAACGGGTATCTTGGTCTTTGAGGGACCAGACTGTAACACTCTTACGATTTGAGGGGCTAATGAGCAATTATTGAAATGACTAATATGGAATTATTGAAGATATGAGGAACTAATAGCTAAATAACCCTTATGAAAAAGGGGTTAAGAGGGAAAAAAAATAAGATTTGAGGGGTTAAGGAGCAATTATTGAGAGTTAATGGACGGGCAGGCAATTATTGAAGAGGTAGGGGCTAATAGGTAAATAACCGTTATTAAAAGGTTAATTATAAAACAAACTTTAATTTTGGCTTCGCCCGGGCTCGAACCGGAGACCTTCAGTGTGTTAGACTGACGTGATAACCAACTACACCACGAAACCCGACATACTAAGAAGGCAAAAATATCTTTAATATATCATTATCTTGTGAATTATTGTGGATTGTAGTCATCAAAAAATAACATAGGATTCTTGAAGGAGAAATCATCCCTTCATGTCATCAATACTAGCATCACATGTCAATTTTACTTTTCCTTGCTAATTTCTACGACATCCTCTAGTTGTTTCCTATGAATTTTCTATCTTGAAAATGACCAAATCTAAAGAACAACGACAGAATGCAAATTCTCTTTACAATTCCCTTCTTGCTTAAGTTTAAGAAAACGTCCCTTTAATTTCAAGTTTCAACCAAAAGACTCGGTTATATTTAATTGGAAGTATTATATGGCAATTGCATTGGCAACCAAAATTGTTTACCAAGTAAACGGTATAGTTGATAACAATTGATTCGGTCTTCTTCCTCCCAACGAAAAAATATGAATAAATAAAATTGATTTAACCTAAAGTCATTGGGTCCTTAATTAAACATTAGGTTAGTCAAATTTGTCCCTTTTTAATATAGTTTGATAAGGAAAGAAAACAATTGTTTGATCTCTTAAACGTATATCTCACGTATCTTTACATTTAAGGTATGTTTGGATTTAAGGGGAATAGGAGAGAAGAGTAGTTAAGGGGAATCATTCATCCTGCATGTTTAGGAATTCTTTAAATGTCGAAATGTTCCTCCTATTTCCTCTAAAAATTTATTAAAAAATTCTTCCCCAATAATAAAAATTTTATTCTCCTCTAAATTGGGATGGAAATTAAGAGAGGAATTCCCTTAACTTCTCTTCTCTTTTCTCCTCTATTTTTCCTTAAAATTTTCATGGCCCCCAATCATTTAAAAAAAAAAAAAGAACAATCTTAAGTGCTCATTGAGCATCAAATGAAATAATAAGATACAACAAGGGGGTTAAATTTTTGGCATCCTCAATAATTTTACGACAAATCTATAAAACTTCCAAAATACATATAAAAGAGTCCTAATTAAAGTTTTTAAGTTGAACAGCCGCAAAATTCTTCTTCATCTCCACAATTTACCGCGTTGACCGCACAAATCAAAGAAGCTTCCTTCAATCGTATCATTGACTTTTGCCATAGTATTGCCAAATGAGCGTTGACTTTCAACAATCGCTTATCATCCTCTCAATGCAACCTCTCCTCCAACACTATCCTATATAATTAATCCCTTACATAAGCATGTTTTGCCTCTTAACAAAAAAAAAAAACATCTTCCCTTCATCGCAAGCTTAAATTCCCGCACATACACATACCTATATGGAATCTCAATTCAGACCGGGGTTTGATGGGACCTACAGCGGTCCGGCGAGTCGAGGGTACACCGGAACGCCGCAGCCGCCACCCTATGCAACGCCGTCAAGATCGATGCAGATATCGGGGTTCGCGCTCCGGGCGTTGGCCGTAGTTTTGACGTTCATTGCCGCAATAGTGATGGGCACGGCTGAGCAGACAAAGAGTTTAAGCGTCGGAGGTGGCTTTGTGGATTTCACGGTTAAGTCCGGCAAATCATCTGCTTTAGTGTAAGTCTTCTTTTTAAAATGAAGGGTCAATTATGGATAGACCCCCAAAGTGTCCCTTAGTTTTATTATTGTTGCAGACGGAACCCCCAAGTGCATTGTTTTGACTATTCACCGTCTGGGAGTCTACTTGTAAAACACAATGTTTCCTCTTTTTCTAAGTGTAAAAAGTCAAAAAAAAATGAGGGGGGGGGGGGGGGGGATCATTGGGACGATCTATTTACAAAAATAAAACTAAGAGGATATTGAGTTCAAAACAGAGATTCTATAGAGGGTCTATCTGCAATCAGCCTTATAATGAATCATAATCATCTGTCTATTGAATGATAAACGATTACGACTAAGAAATTGTACCTTGAAAAAATCTATAGATGCTAAGCCATGTAAGTGGAAGGGATTCAGATCCTCTCCAATTCGGTTTGGAAAGAGTCCAATTCTTTCAATTATTACCATCTATCTCAATTCCAATGGATGATATCATGTTATCTAAGATTTCCTCTATTACAAATAGTGGTTTTCAAGTTTATTAATGGTTTTCAAGGCCAAAGTGGTTTCTAAGATAACAGTAGAAGCCTAACATGGAGTGATCTCATACGTTGGAAGTGATGTAAATGATGAGGATTGAGAAAATTATATCATTGCAAATTACCACCTATTTGAAGAGGATCCGGATACAAGTGGAAGATATTTGAAAAATAATTTGGTCAACACTAAGTAAACAATGAGAAACATAGGGCTTTGGCTCAAACTTACCAAATTATACTATTTTTTTAGGAATTATATTATTGATAATTTCAAAGAAAGATCTCTGACTAAGTTCAACATATTAATTGCAGATATTTCATAGTGATCAATGTATTAGCATTCCTCTACTCTGCATTCTCTCTGGCAATCTCTCTTCTAAAAAGAGCAAACTCCAAGAACTTAGAGCTCCCTTTCTCCATCGCGGACCTCCTCGCCACAGTGCTCCTCTTCTCGTCCAACAGCGCCGCCGCTGGGCTCAGCGTCATCGCCGAGGACGGAAACTCTAATCTTTTATGGGCGCAGATTTGTGACACAATGAACACATTTTGTGCTCAAATGAACGCATCCATTGTATTGTCCATGTTTGCTTCTTTGGCTTACTTTTTGTTGGTCTTGCTTGCAATTTTGGGGTTTTATAGGAGATCTTTCTAGTTGATGATGGATTTGTGTTTTGGCATATGATTTGTAATTTCTTTAATCAGAGATTTGTAATTATTTTTTGTGTAATTTAATATTACTGTTCGATTGTAATAGAGAATGGATGTAGTTGTTTTTGTTTGGGGTTCTAGTTGGTGAAAAAAATGAATTGAATTTGGAGCTAATGTGCGTTCTTGAGTGTGAGATTGAAGAAGTATAATGTTCTTTTTTTCAATTAACAATCAATTATTCTTTTTTTTGAGGGGTTTTCTGATATTAGTTCATTAAATCTTTAATGTTTTGAACTAGGCCCTCAAATGACTGAAATTGCTATTAGATCTCCATATTCTTAAGTTAATTTAATATTAGTCCCTCCGATAACTAAAATTTCTATCAGGTCCTTGATGGGAACGGGGGTCTATCCCCATGATGAATTAATATGGATTTATTCCATGAAACTTTTGTAGTTAACTACATACATGCATTGATAGATTGTTTTTCCCATGCATTGAGAAAAGGAAGGGCTAGTCTTTGGACTTCTCCATGCAATGAATGTGGTGTACTCAAGAGTCATATCCTTCCTATAAATAGAGGGGAGATGGTGAAGGTTGATAACAAGAAGCAAGAAGAAGAATCACATACAAATCTATAATCCTCAAGTGAGTTTGAGAGAAAGTTATAATCCTCAAGTGAGTTTGAGAGAAAGTGATCCTCAAGTTAAGTTATACCAACTTGCGAGAAGAACCTTTGTAAGCTTTCATTTGATTATAGTGGAAACGGTGAAGAAGTGACAGGTGAAGACGTATGATGAATTTGAGCTGAACCTTGGTAAATCTTGTGTGTGCAATCTCTCTATTTCTCTTTGTATTTCTCTTCTATTTTTGTTCTCATCTCATCACAAAGACGGGAAAGGTCTTATTGTACTGTTAATTTCCCAACAGTGGTATCAAAGCAAGGTTGCTAATCTTCTTGTGTTGAGATGGAGACTCCAGTCGACGGCGTTCGAATGATCAGTTTGAATGGCTGCAATTGGATGATATGGAAGGCAAATATGATAGATCTTCTATATTACAAGGACCTCTATGTGCCAGTTGAAGGTGAATCCTCCAAGCCAGAGTCTATGACGGCGGATGATTGGAAAACCATGCGTCAAATGAGACTTCGGCGATGGGTAGATGACATTGTATTCTACCATGCGTCAAATGAGACTTTGGCGAATAGCTTGTGGAAGAAACTTGAGGATCTCTACAAAAGAAAGACCACCGGCAACAAAGCTTTCTTGATTCGGAAGCTTATCAATATCAAGTTCAAGGAAGGTGATTCTATATCTGAACATTTGAATGAAATTCAAAGTATTGTAAATCAACTTGCAGTCATGAAGATGTTGTTGGAAGATGAGCTTCAAGCCCTTCTTTTGCTTAGCTCGTTACCAGATAGTTAGGAGACGTTGGTGGAGTCTCTTAGCAACTATGAAGTTGTATCCATGAACCAAGTTACAAGCAGCCTCTTGAATGAAGAAATACGAAGGAAGTCATCTGGATTCTTTCATTCTCATGCTCTTGTTACCGAGAACAAGGGGAGGAGCAAATATCGACAGCCTCAGAATCAAGACAAGTTGAGAGGAAAATCAAAGGCTAGAAAGGACATTAGTTGATATCACTACAGGAAGAATGGACACATAAAACAGGAATGCTGCAAGCTCAAGCAAGAACAAATGGAAGGAAAGACCAATGAAAAACAAGAAATGAATGAAGGTACAACTGTTGTCAGTGATAATGAAATTGTGTTTTTCTCGGCATGTGAAGAAGACTGTGCAAATCTCACTTGCCAATACTCAGAATGGGGTGATTGATTCTGGTGCCTCCTACCATGCTACTCCCAGGAAGGACTACTTCACTTTGCTTCATGAAGGTAATCTTGGAATGGTAAAAATGGGTAACAAAAACTCTTCTCAAATTATTGACATTAAAAATATTTGTGTTACTACTAACCTTGGAACAAAGATGGTTCTAAAAGATGTTAGATTTGTGCCCAATCTTCGTCTCAATCTTCTCTCCACCGGCAAGCTTGATGAAGAAGGATACACAAGCAGCTTTGGTAAAGGATGTTGGAAGCTTACCAAAGGATCACTTGTATTAGCGAGAGGAAAGAAGTATTGCACTCTCTATAAGACTCAGTTTCGCTTAGAGAATGATGAACTTAGAACAGTGGAAGGTACCTCTATGGATTCGTGGCACAAGCTGCTTAGCCACATGAGTGAGAAAGGGCTACAAACTCTCGTAAGGCGACAACTACTTCCATCCATGCAAGGTATAACACTATCCCACTGTGATCACTTCTTGATTGGGAAACAACACCGGGTAGCTTTTATTAAAAAATATAACAAAAAGGAAACTGACATATTGGACTTAGTCTATTCGAATATATGCGGACCCATAAATAAAAAAACTTTTAGTGGTGCCTCATACTTTGTGACCTTCATAGATGATGCATCTAGAAAGGTGTGAGTGTATGTCATATAAACTAAAGATTAAGTCTTTGAAGTTTTTAAAGACTTTCATACCAAAGTTGAAAGAGAAATCGGAAAGCTCTTGAAGTGTATTCACACTGATAATGGTGGTGAGTATACTTCAAGGATGTTTGAAGACTATTATTCTTTTTATGACATTAGACACCAAAAGACTGTTCCACACATATCGCAACACAATGGGATTGTAGAAATGATGAACCGCACAATTGTGGAAACGATAAGGAGTATACTATCCTTAGCTAAATTACCAAAAATATTTTGGGAAAAAGCAGTGCGAACAGCCTGCTACTTGATAAACATGTCCCCTCAGTTTCCTTGGATGGAGATATTCCTGAAAGAGTTTGGAGTAGAAAGGATATTTCCTATTCTTACTTACGGGTATTCGGGTGCAAGACATTTGTACATGTACCTAAGGAGAAAAGAACAAAGCTTAATGATAAAGCTATTCAATGCATCTTCCTACGATATGGAAATGATGAATTAGGGTATAGGTTGTGGGATCCTAAAAATAATAAAATTATGAGGAGCAGGGATGTTGTTTTTAGTGAAGATAAACTTGTTGATTTTAAAAAAGAAGAGAAGCCACAAAACACTCATATCATCCCATATCCAATCTCTACACCAGTTGTTTTTCCTTCTCTCATGCTAAAAATAATGATTTTCAAGATGTGCAGGAAGAAGAAGAAATTGTAGGTTCCCCAGGTTTTGATCAGGGGGAGCATGAACATCCAGAGCTACTATATATGGATCAGCCACAAGTACCTCAGTTGAGACGATCAGAGAGAGAACGACAACCCTCAACTAGATATCCTGCTTCAGAGTAAACTATTGTAACAGATGCATGTGAACCGGAAAGTTTCCATGAAGCGCAAGTTCATGATGATCGTGCAAAGCGGAAGAAAGCTATGCAAGAGGAGATGTATTCTTTGTATAAGAATCACACTTATGACTTGGTGAAGCTACTTAAGAACAAAAAAGGCTTGAAGAACAAATGAGTGTTCAAAATCAAGAATGAAGGAAATGGCCAAGTCAAGTACAAAGCTCGCCTCGTGGTGAAAGGTTTCAGTCAGAAGCAAGGAGTTGACTATGAAGAATTTTTTTCCTATTGTAAAGACGTCTTCTATTTGGGTTATTCTTGGTCTTGTTGCTTCTCAAGACCTTAAAGTTGAACAGTTAGATGTGAAGACATCATTCCTCCATGGTGATTTGGCAGAAGAAATCTGTATGGAGCAGCCAAAGGGTTTTAAGGTAAAGGGCAAAGAATACTTGGTTTGCAAATTGAAGAAGAGCTTGTACGGACTTAAGCAGGCACCGCGACAATAGTATAAAAGGTTTGATTCTTTTATGCTTGACCATGGGTACAAAAGAACATCTGTAGATCATTATGTTTATGTCTAAAAGTTCTCGGATGATGATTTTATTATTCTCTCTCTATATGTTGATGATATGCTTGTTGTTGGAAAAGATAGGTCTAAAATTGATAGGTTGAAGAAAGAGCTGAGCAAGTCCTTTGACATGAAGGACTTAGGAGCAGCACAACATATATTGGGAATGAAGATTTCTCAAGACAAAAGTGCGAGAAAGTTGTGGCTATCACAAGAAGGATACATTGAACGTGTTCTGGAGAGGTTCAATATGTTGAACTCTAAACTAGTCAGCACACCGCTAGCGGCTCATTTTAAGCTAAGTACACAACAAAGCCCTTCAAGTGAGAAGGAGGAGGAGATGAAGAGCATTCCATTTGCCTCCGTCATCGGAAGTTTGATGTACTCCATGGTTTGTACAAGACCCAACATATCACATGCAGTTGGAGTGGTAAGTCGTTATCTTGCTAATCCTGGTAAAGAACATTGGAAAGCAGTAAAGTGGATCCTAAGATATCTTAGAGGAACCTATAAATATTCTTTATGTTTTGGAGATGGAAAACCTATCTTGGAAGGCTACACTGATTTTGATATGGCAGGTGACTTGACAAAAGAAAGTCCACATCAGGATACTTATTTACCTTTGTAGGGGGAGCCGTATCATGGCAATCAAAATTGCAAAAGTGTATCGCTCTATCCACCACAGCAGCTAAGTATATCACTACTACAGAAGCTAGCAAGGAGCTCTTGTGGATGAAAATTTTCTGAAGGAGCTATCTCTCAAGCAAGAGAAGTACACTCTATACTGTGACAGTCAGAGCGCCATCGACTTGAGTAAAAATGCTACCTATCACTCAAGGACAAAACATATCGACGTACGCTTTCATTGGATACGTAATGCTTTGGAGAATCGTCTTATGCATATGAAGAAGATTGATACAAGCCAAAATCCGTCTGATATGATGATGAAGCCTCTACCAAAAGAGAAGCATGGCTTCTGCCGAAGAAAGGAGGTATGACTACTGTTTGAAAACTTTCTTCTCATAAGGATGGAGGGGGAGATTGATGGGAACGGGGGTCCATCCCCATGATGAATTAATATGGATTTATTCCATAGAAATTTTATGGTTGACTATATGCATGTATTAATAGATTGTCTTTTCCCATACATTAGGAAAAGGAAGGACTAGTCTTTGGACTTCCCCATGCAATGAATAGACCTGTCCATCCGGGCTGGCCTGGAAATCCGGGCCCGGACCGGGCAAAACCGGAGCCCGGACCCGGGTACCCTAGGTCGGGTCAGGGCCCGGGCCCGATCGGGCCGGGTTCCGGGCCGGCCCGGACTTTATTTTCTTTTTTTTTATTTTATTTAAATTTTAAATTACAAAAAAAGACAAAAAATTAATAAAAAATAATAATTTTATTAATCACTTAAAATGACATAAATTACAAATAAAAATTATAGAAATAAATTCTTTATTAATAATTAATAAATTATTTACAAATTATAAGTATAAATTTATTTTGGAATTCATAGCATCATAATAGATAAGTACATCCCAACTAGGTTTTTTTAAATTTCTTTTCTTTTCTTTTTTTTGATAAAAAATGCTAAAAATTAGTTTAATATTATTATATTTTATATAATATGTATTGGTATATACTTACAAATTATTATGTAACTATATATTATATATACATATATTATGTGTAAATATATTGTATATATTTATAAGTTATAACTTGAGAGAGAGAATCGCATAATTAAGTAGCCGTTGCCCATTGGACCAATGAGAAAGAAGTAGCCGTTGTAATATACTATACTTATATATACTTATATACTAAGAGAGAGAGAGAGTACACACACACATATTATACATATATAAGAGAGAGTATACTTATATAAGAGGGAGTATACATATATAAGAGAGAGTATACTTATATATACATATATACTAAGAGAGAGAGTATATTAGTATATATATATACACACATATATTATACATATATAAGAGAGTGTATACATATATATACTTATATAAGAGAGAGTATACTTATATATACATATATACTAAGAGAGAGAGAGAGTATATATACATACATACATACATTATACATATATAAGAGAGAATATTCTTATACATACTTATATAAGAGAAAGTATACTTATATACACTTATACATATATATACTTATATACTAAGAGAGAGTATATATACACACACATATGACATATTATACATATATAGAAATATATTATATATACATATATTATACTTATATAAAAATATATTATATATACATATATTATACATATTATATATATTTATGTATACATATATATACATATATAATACATATATAAAAATAAAAAAAATTAATACTATTCTGGGTCGGGCCGGGCACCAAATAGACGGCCCGGGCCCGGCCCGGAGCCCGGACTTGGCCCGGGTTTCCGGGCCGAGGCCGGGCCAGGCCCGGGCCGACGGGCTTTTTGGACACCCCTAGCAATAAATATGGTGTACCCAAGAGGCATATTCTCTCTCTAAATAGAAGGGAGATGGTGAAAGTTGACAACAAGAAGGAATAAGAAGAACCACATACAAATCTGTAATCCTCAAGTGAGTTTGAGAGAAAGTGATCCTCAAGTTAAGATATACTAACTTGAGAGAAGACCCTTTATAAGCTTCCATTTGATTATAGTGGAAACGATAAAGAAGGGGTGGGTGAGGACGTAAGCTCAGTTTGAGCTGAACCTCGGTAAATCTTGTGTGTGTAATCTCTCTATTTCTCTTTGTATTTCTCTTCTATTTTTGTTCTCATCTCATCATAAAGATGGGAAAGGTCTTGTTGTACTGTTAATTTCCCAACAGTCCTCAATTCTCATATGTTGTTTCAAATTAATCCCCCAAATTTTAGAATATTAATGATTTATGAGACTAATATGGAGAAAACCCAATAAGAAATAAATTATAGTGATGCATGGTTGATGAGCAGATACGATCTCTTTTGCTATCAATCATACTATTTTTATACTATCACTAACAAATATGAAGGGTTAGAAATTAGGAAGAATTTTTTTTTACCCCACTCTTTGGTTTACATAAGTGCAAAATGATTATAAAATTTGTAGTGTGATAGTCACTACTATTTCTCTTTTAGTTTGTCATTCACTTTTTCTATATAAATAAGGGCTATATGGATAGATATTATTGTGGAATAAATGGAAAACAATGCAACGTAATAAGTTTCGGTGGTCAATTTACAAGCTCTTGTTACTTAATCTTCCATATTAGCAAAATTGTCTTCAAAATCTTGGTATTTGTAAAATTACCCTCTAATTCTCTCACCTCATTTTTTTTCTATCCTTTCACTTAACTATTTCAGTTTTTAAACGAGAAATTGTTACAAACCTATAGCAAATTATCGAAAAATTTAACATTTCCTTTTTTTAAAGCCAGCGTTCTTTAGTTGGAGTAGTAGAAAGACCAATATACTAGTTTCGAGGAGCAATTTTATAAATACAAATATTTCAAGAATACCTTTGCAAATATTGGAAATTTGAGGGGCATATATGTAAAAACCTAAAAATTGTATATAAAAACAACAAGACTAGCCCAGAGTAGCAAAATCGCAATGGGCTAGAACATAACAAGATCAACCGAGTTAAAAAGACTAGAGACTTGGGTGAGCCCTAGTCCATTCTCGTTGAAAAATTTCTCCTATGCAATGTGTTGGAACTATTGGAACTATTTTTTTAAATAAGGTTTTACATGAGAGCCACCTTAAGTTTTTATCCAAATTGATACTGTAGGCGTCTAAAATTGTCTATGAGAGCCCGCACGAAACTCGAAGCAATGAACTGGCGAGTCAAGAGGATTCACCTAAGCAGCTCGTACGCGCCAGTAAACGCGTGCACGTTAAAACAGCTCGTGCGCGCCGGTCAACGTGCGTACGTCAGATCAGCTCGTGCGCGCCGGTCAATGCGCGTACGTCAAATCAGCTCGTGCGCGCCGGTCAAACGCATGCACGTTAACCAGCTCGTGCGCGTCGGTCAACGCGCGCACACCAATCAGTCCGCGCGCATCGATCAACACGCGTATATTAACCAACGCGCGTTCGACGGTCGGTCTTGCGGCAAAGCATACAAATCAACGAAGTGAACCAAACACGCGAAAGGACAAGTCTCGGAAGAAAGAGAACGAAAAAGAAGAAAAAATCAGCAAACCTGCGCGAGCGCAGGACGGGACAAACCGACCTGCGCAATGCGGGACGGAACAAACCGACCCGCGCAAGCGCGGGTCGGATCAACCTGACCCGCATAAACGCGGCTCGGATTGGTCCGACCCGCGCAAGTGCGGGTCGGATCAGTCCGACCCGCGCAAGCGTAGGTCGGATCTGTCCGACCCGCGCCGCGTAGTCTGGTACCGATACGCGTTTTGACGGTTTTAAAGCTGTTTTCACAGGATTTATCTGTTCTAGGGGTTCCTAACTGACTTGATATCATCCCCAAACGTGATTAGGTTGTTGTTAACTGAAGATAGAGCCAAATCACTTGTTCTCATCCAAATAACCGCATCCGGGGCCTATAAATATGAGCCAAAGGCCTCCATTTTCGAGATCTGGAATTTTATCAAGAGGACGAGGTGCTGCTGGATTGAAGAGTGAAGGAGCACGAAATTTCAGCGAAGGTCAACGAGATCCCGGCGAACTTCGGCACAAAGGAGAAGTCGTTCGAAGGATCCGAAGCCCGGACGTCTGTTCCTTGAGATTAGGCTTGGTCTTAATCTCAAGAAGAGCCCTGATTTTGCTTTGTCGATCTCAGCGCTTCAAACCAGAAAACTTCCTCAGTTTAGACGAAGCTCTGCCGAATTTTCCTGCAACCGGATCTGATTCGCGGTCGTCCACGGATTAACCCCGACACCGGCAAAGAACCCATGAAAGCAAGAGCCGATAAACGGATCTTGCGTTTATTTTCAAGAAAGTTGTAATCTTTTATTTTCGTTATTTGAATTCATTTGTAACGACTAAAGTTTAATGAAATCAATGATGAAGGCAGCTTTTCACGAAAACAAACTGGCGACCACAGTGGGAGCCGACAGCCTTTCTGCGAAGGTTGACATGTCGCAACCTCGGATCCCGATCCCAGTTGAAACAGAGGTCGAATATGAGTTCGACCAGCAGAAGTACGAGGAATACTTGTCCTCCTCCTCCAGATCGGACTCTCCTCGTAGATGCAGGAAGGCCTACTCCAGGAAGACCCGTTGGACTTCAGCTGCAGAAGCCCAAGAAGGAGATCTTCCCGCCACCACTGCACTCGTGGCTCACATCGCCCCGCCGGCATCCGACGAGGCTAAAACTACAGATCTGAACCCCTTGAGCAAGGGATCGACTGTTGATGATGTGCCCACTCTATCAAAGAGAGCACGTCAGAGGCGACGCCAACGCCTCGCACGCCAACTGGCCAAAGCCTTGAAACCAGTTGATGGAATCCGCTATGAAGCGGATTTGAAGTCCAGGAGGTGCCAACCACCACAACAGAGGATGGACAACTCCTCCTTCAAACCAGCGAGGAACGAATGAGTTTGCGTCAAAAGGACCCGATCGACTCTTCAAGAGCGGATTCAGAAACGCCGCGCATTGCTTGCACAAGCAAAAATTATTATGCAAGAAGCCAAGAAATTGGAGAAAGAAGGAGTGGAAAATAAGCCACAAAGACTGCACCAAGTATGGAGGCCAAAGTCTAAGACGGCAGCCAAAAAGTTCAAAAAACACGAGTCACTCCAATCCGACCCGCCAATTTGCAGGTCACTTTAATCCGACCCGCCGAAACGCAGGTCACTCCAATCCGACCTACCAATTCGCAGGTCACTCCAATCCGACCCGTCAATTTACAGGTCACTTCAATCCGACCCGCCGAAACGCATGTCACTTCAATCCGACCCGCCAATTTGCAGGTCACGCAGATCCGACCTGCCAATCTGCAGGTCACCCAGATCCGACCTGCCAATCTGCAGGTCGCCCAAATCCGACCCTCCAACTCGCGGGTCACCCAAGTCTAACCCGCGTCAAAGTCAAGACAGAAGATCTCCTGCACTTATTTCGTTAATTCCATCGAGTTCCGCGCCTCCGGTTGAGGTCCACGATAGCGTGGATTTGTCCCATTTTAAAATAACGATCAAAGATCGCCTTGGCCCTTCACCCGATGATCGAGGCAAAGCTTCGGTCAAAGAGCGCTTAGGACTATTGAATGAACCTCGAGCACATCGTCAGGCTGGAGGTCGTCCTCTTAAGCAGCGGAAGAGAACGTATAACGGGAAAAGTCCCACAAATAACCGCATTGGATTGCGTGTTGAAATCCAGGAGCCTGTTGAGGACCAACGTTCACAAAAACATAGCCTCAGACATGCGACTCCTGAAAACGCTAACAAAGCGTTGTATCCCCAGAAGAAAACGTACTCGTCAGACGAGGACGTTACACCTAGGGACTCGTGCCAACACACGATAGATTGCTCTAGTCATCAAACTGACGTGTTGTACTATCGAACTGTGGGTGCGAACAAATCCAGGAAAAGAAGTGCCCGAGACACGGATTCTCACTGCCCGTGTGCTAAAATTATTAAGGCAGTATTGTCAGAGTGTTGCTGTTCCAAAACCGTCCCGGAGAGAGTTTCAGTCTTTGAAAGAATTTCCACCAGAACGTCTGAATCCGGACCAAGACGTTTTCGAAAGAAGAGAGCTGCTCTTCAAGACGATGAATTTCCAAAAGTGTCTGTTAACATGGCCGGGAGAGGGAAGTCGACGCGACACTTTAGTCCGGATCAGTTTGCCGCAGTATCCCAACGTATAACTCGATTGCGATCGGGGAGCAGTAGACGAAGGGATTACCAAAGAATGCAGAAGGGACTTCCTTCAGATGATGAAACCTCGGATGCTTGCTCAGATGCTTGATTGGATGCTTGCTCAGCAATGGCTTTCGATGACACCGCATCGAGTGTAGGACAACCCTACGAATCACTCATGATTAGCGCCGAGCAAGTGGCTAAGATTCTTGAGGACGCTTTAGCCAAGCAAAAAGATAGTTTTAAATTTAAAATGGAAATGGCTATGCAGCAAATGAGGGAGATGCATGACCAGCAAATTGCGGCACTGACAACTCATCAGGGACAGTCTAGCCGTCGCAATAATCTGAACCAAGATAATAACGAGCGGGAAGTGGATGAGAATGTTAACATGAACACTCCTCCCATCAATAACAATACTGGAGGTGGTCCTTCGGATGATAATAATACAAAGGAAGACCACATTACTTCTCCTCGAAACCACTCGAAGACAGATACGAGTGAGGATAAGAAAATAAGAGATTTGGAGAGCAAAATCAATCCGTTGATGAATGCTCAGGAAGTGAAAAGGTCCGGAATACCGTGCCCATACCCAAGAGAGTGGGAGTCAATCCCGTATCCAGCGAAGTTCAACTTAATCAACTTCACACCGTTTGATGGAAAGGGCTCCCCCACTCAGCATTTAATATACTTCAAGTCTCATTTGGGGATAATCTCCGGGAATGAACCGCTGATGGTACAGTCATTCGTAGGCACTCTTCGCGGAGCAGCCTTCGATTGGTATCGCCGCCTCAAGCCGGGGAGCATTAGCAGTTGGGATGATATAGAGGACATGTTTCTCACGAATTTCTTTGACGACGACACTGAAGTCTCGATCAGAACATTATTCGATGAACAGCAAAAGGACGAAGAGTTGGTGGAGAATTTCATTAAACGATTCCGGAACAAAGCCATG
This sequence comes from Asparagus kiusianus, assembly GCA_022839385.1. Classification (NCBI taxonomy): domain Eukaryota; kingdom Viridiplantae; phylum Streptophyta; class Magnoliopsida; order Asparagales; family Asparagaceae; genus Asparagus; species Asparagus kiusianus. Next base: position 888,002 of record BQKN01066053.1, read on the forward strand.
AATTGTAGGGATCCAATTAGTGAGGACTTCATCCTGGAGACTTATCACAACAATCTTTCATTGGATATTCTCGAAGCCATGGGAATGGCACCGTCTAAGACCTGGAAAGATTTGAAGGTCCGAGGGGAAAGAGCCGAACGTTTCCTCAAGAGGAAAAAGGCCAAAAGAGGTCAAACGATGGCACCAACCCCGCAACAGAATTTTGTTCCTAAGGGAAAAGGGAAAGCACAAGTGAATGCAGTGGATGCAAATCAAACATTCGAGGTGCAAGCGCAACCGTAATAACAACAGCAAAAGGCGCCTCAGCAGTCACGATGGCAACAACAGCCTCAGAAACAGAAGGCTTCGGAACCGAAATTCCCGAAGATCTATTCATTCAAGAAAGATGAAGTTCCCGGTATTTTTAAATACCTTATAGAGAACAACAAGATTAAGTTGCCTCCAGTCCAAGATCAGGAAGACGCCAAAAGGGTTAATGACCCGAAGTATTCCGCGTTTCATAGAGCGGTTCACCACCCTACCAAGTCGCGTTATGCTCTCAAAGATAAGATACAAGCTTTGATTGATGTGGGGGTCATCACTATGAAGCAGCCTAAAGAGAATAAAGTGGGTGCAAATACAGTGTCGATCAGCTTCGGATCTGTCCCGTTAAACTGGTTTCAACCCGAACCCGTGGTGAAAGTTGCAATGAACACCGTGAACGATGATCCTTACAAACAACGTCAGAAGGGGCTTGTGCCACACATGACCCCGAATGGCGAAATTCTCTGGGTTCACCCCGACTTGATTGAAGATGAACAGTGGACTGGATCTTCATCCAAAAGGAAATCAAAAGGAAAAGGGAAGTCCTGCTATGGAGCCTCTGCTATTCCAGGAGAAGATGACGAAAAAATCCCGGCTTTCCCGCTTTCTGAAGATGAACAAGAAGTCTTTGCGACCCGGAGTGGAAATGAGTATCACTTCAAGTATCCGGAGGCTTCCGAACAGTTAGCTAAGCAGGGGGTAACCAAAACCGTTCCCTCCAAGACATTAGAGGAAATGGGAGTGGTCACAACTCCCCCAGTACCCGTGGTTGCGGAGAAGACCCAAAAAAAGCAGAAAGGGAAAGAACCCTTATACCAAGAGGGTCCGAACCCAAAGCAGTCTCGATTCAATCTACCGATTGGGAGAGACAAACCGGGAAGTTCAAGCGCTCCACCCCATTTCGACATTATGACGTAGTTAGCTAATATACCGGCTAGAATAACCCTGTATGAGCTACTGCGTCTTTCAAAGGACACAAGGGAAGCGTTACAAGAGGCCTTGTCCAATTCCGAAGTTTTCCTGACTCGGATCAAGCCATCTCCTAAAGAACCAGAGCCACCGGTTCAACATTGCAACCTCGCGACGCACCATTTTCCTTGCATTTCTTTCACAAAAGAAGACATGCAGACGAAGAATTCGAAGCATGATCGACCCTTGTATTTTACCGGGCACATCGGCTCCAGCGTTGTCAACCGGATCCAAGTCGATCCGGGTTCCGCTGTCAGCATCATGCCACTCCGATTGATGTACAATCTCGGGATACCGGCTAGTAAGCTAGCCTCCACAGGCACTATGATCTACGGATTCAACACTAGTGGGTCCAGACCATTAGGAAAAATTCGAGTGAAGTGCCAGATCGGGGATTTGAAGTCGGAAGTCACATGTTACGTGATTGACGCAGAGACCTCCTATAACCTACTGTTGGGTCGACCCTGGATCCACGGTAATCTTATAGTCCCATCAACTCTTCATCATTGTCTCAAATATGTGGACACCAATAACGAAGTCAAGACGGTGGTCGCGGATAAGCAACCGTTTAAGGGATTGGAAAACTATTTTACCGACTCCCTTCTATACGGTGCCGAATCCGATACTGAACCATCGGCCCAAGGAACGGACAGCGGGGACGAAGCTGATACCGAAGCTGGGTTCGATTATGATGGTGGTTTTGTACTTAATGACATTGTACCCATTGTAATCAATCTTGACGATGAAGAATCATCGGAAAGTAGTTATAATTGGCAACTTGCCGAAGAAATATCAATAAATGATGATTTAGAGTACTTGTTTTGTCCTGATAATATTATGAAGGGGCTGTATGATAGTCCTGATTTGTATATGGCACTTCACTCATTTTGCATGATAAAAAAATAGGTGCAGGACTCGTTCGGAACGACACTTGTCGTTCCTGCAAAGGCAGGGGGTGAAAAGGAAGTTATCTACGGTAAAGGAAGAGAATCTCCGATACCAGATCATTTCTTGGAAGAAGAAGACGAGGATGATAAACCTGCCCCTCACCTATTTAGTTATAACACAAAAGCACGTGGTATCATGGAGAAGTACGGATATGACTTCACGCTCGGAGAAGGTCTTTGTTTTGGTCGAGGTCCGCGAGTTCCACCTCGAATGGCCTATGTACCAAAAGAAAAACCCGACGACTATTATCGCCACAGAAGAGGTTTAGGCTATGTTTCCTCATCTGATGACGAATGTTGCTGGCAGGTCATCGATCAAATTACTAACAAAGGTAAAAACGGGTATTCTTCTGATTCTTCAGCTTGGGATTCCAACGCTAGTCTCGGAGAAATGTTCAAAAAGGTAATGTCGAACATGGCTACGGTTGATCCTGCTACAATAGAGGAAGATGATCAAATGCCAACTTGGGAAGACCCTTGGGTTCATCACTTGAACATGTAGTACGGTGATAGGTTTGAACAAAGGAAACCTCCTACTGAAGATCAAGTAGTCCAGGTGAATATGGGTAACGAGGATAATCCGAAGCCAATATTCATTAGTGACAGCCTCCCGCCGAATAAGAAAGAAGAATTAATCTCTCTCGTTAGGGAATACATCGATGTGTTCGCCTGGAATTATGAAGATATGCCAGGGCTCGATCCAAATGTAGCAGTGCATTGTCTCAATATTAAGCCGGATGTCAAACCTGTCAAACAACAACAAAGACGGTTTCGTCCGCAGATTATGGAGGCAATCGAGTCTGAAGTCAAAAAGCTTATCGATTCGGGTTTCATCAGGGAGGAACAACATCCTGAATGGCTCGCCAATATCGTCTCAGTCCTTAAGAAGAACGGGAAAATTAGGATTTGCATCGACTTCAGAGATCTTAACACGGCCTGCCCAAAAGACGATTTCTCTCTTCCCATCACAGATGTTATCATCGACAATACGTGCGGATTCGAGAGAATGTCTTTTATGGACGGATTCTCTGGTTATAATCAGATAAAGATGCACCCAGATGACGAAAAGCATACCGCGTTTAGAACACCCCTTGGTGTTTTCTGTTATACGGTTATGCCCTTCGGCTTAAAGAATGCGGGTGCCACATATCAGAGAGCCATGTCGAAGATTTTTCAGGAGCATCTCCGAAAGACTGTCGAATGCTACATGGATGATCTGGTCGTGAAAAGCCGTGATAAGAATGATCACATTAAAGACTTAAAGACCATGTTCGATCTGATGCGGACTCATCAACTGAAGATGAATCCTACCAAATCTTTTCTTGGAATGTCCAGCGGTAAATTTCTTGGATTCGTTGTCACCACCAAAGGTATTCACATTGACCCTGACAAAGTGAAGGCGATTAACGAATTACAACCTCCGAAAAATCTTAAGGAGCTCAGAGGACTACAAGGACGGTTGGCTTATATCCGTCGATTCATTTCGAATCTTTCAGAAAAAATGTCAACCATTCTCCAGGCTCACGAAAAAGGGCGTATCATTCGTATGGGACGATGCTTGTCAAAAAGCGTTCGAAAGTATTAAAGAATATCTCTCAAAACCTCCTGTACTCGTTGCACCGAAATCGGGCAAACCGTTCTTGATTTATGTTAAAGCGACGAGCCACTCATTAAGTGTACTACTTGCACAAGATGACGATAACGGTCACGAACAGGCAGTATATTACCTAAGCCGGACCTTGGTAGGTGCCGAATCTCGATATCCAATGATTGAAAGAGAGTGTCTCGCCTTAGTATTCGCTATCCAAAAGATGCGACACTACTTGGTGGGGCAAACTATCTACGTCATCTCCAATGTTAACCCAGTCAGAATATTCATGACACAGCCTGCTTTCATGAATTGGCGGTTAGCGAAATGGACTTTACTTCTGTCCCAATACGACTTACATTTTAAACAACAAAAGTCGGTTAAGGTACAAGCTATTTGTGATCTCCTGGCGGCTAACCCAACTACGGATACTGCCGAGGTGTACGATGATTTGCCAGATGAAACCCACGAAGTCAACATAACTTCCCATCAACAGGTGTGGCGTTTGTATTTCGATGGTGCTTCTCGGGCAACTAATGTAGCAAGTGCTCCTGGATGTTCTAAGGTTTCCTCCGGAGTTGGAGTTGTCTTAGTTTCCCCAGAAAAACATGTGATGCCTAGAGCTTACTCGCTGACCGAGCCGTGCTCGAACAACGTAGCCGAATATAATGCGCTGCTTATTGGACTCAGTTTCGCTAAAGAACTGGGGGTTGAGTATCTCGAAGCTTTCAGTGATTCTCAACTAATAGTTAAGCAAGTTCAATGGGAGTATAAGGTCCGAAGTCAGGATTTAATACCATATCATAAGATAGCTGTGGAGATGGCAGAATCATTCAAAGGATTCTTCATCGAACACATTCCGCGGTTACAGAACACTTACACAGATGCGTTAGCAGCATTAGCCGTATCCCTAGTGTAGCCTCCTGAAACAGAACAGTTTGTTACAGTAAGGACTCACCAACTCTTGGTGCCAATCTACGATGAAAATGGCGAGGAAGAGGATGTTAAAGAAGTATACTCGACTCAGGTCGAATTCGAACCCCGAGATTAGCGTTTCCCCATCATCGATTACATCTTGCATGGAATTTTACCAGAAGACGTGAAGGAAAGGGATTCAATCTGACGAAGAGCATCAAGATTCTACTATAACACGGAAAGTCGGACGCTATATCGCAGGGGGTACGATGATTTGCTACTACGTTGCTTATCGATTAAAGAAGCAGAAGAAGTCCTGAAAGAGACACACGAAGGGGTTTGCGGTGCACATCAACCTGGCCCTAAACTTTATGATCGCATCAGAAGAATGGGGTATTATTAGCCCACCATGATCAAAGATGCAATCGCATATGCCCGGAAGTGTCATGCGTGTCAAGTGCACGCGAATTATATGCTCCAACCCCCGGAGCATTTACATCCTTCGACGACCTCGTGGCCTTTTGAGACTTGGGGAATGGATATTGTTGGTCTTATAAATCCCCCGTCAGTCAGAGGTGACCGATTTATTCTCGCGATTACCGATTACTTCTCCAAATGGGCTGAAGCGATTCCGCTCAGGGAAGTTAAGACAAGCAACGTTATTGCATTCATCAAACACAATATTATTTACCGATATGATGTCCCAAGACGGATTATACATGACAATGGTCCTCAATTCGTCAGCAATGCCTACATTAAGTTTTGCGAGAAGTTCAGAATTCAGGACCTCTCGTCAACGACGTACAATCCCGCAGCAAACGGATTAGCTGAAGCCTTTAACAAGACTATCATCAAGCCTCTATCAAAACTCGTGAAGACTAACAAATGAGATTGGGATGATAAACTCGGAAAAACACTATGGGCTTACCGTACCATAGTTCGTACGCCTACTGGCGCAACCCCGTATTCTTTGGTGTACGGATGTGAAGCCGTCCTTCCGTTGGAAATACAAATTCCATCTCTTCGAATCTCTCTCGCAACCCAGATGACGACCGAAGAATAACATCAGAAACGTCTCGAAGAACTCGAGATGCTCGATGAAAAGCGCTTAGAAGCTCAACAGCACATTGAGTTTTACCAAGCCAGAATTTCTCGAGCTTTCGACAATAAGGTTAGACAACGGAGTTTTATAGAGGGAGATTTGGTCTTAACTGAACGATGACCTATGATCCTTAACTCTAAGAAGAAAGGCAAATTTGAACCCAAATGGGAAGGGTCGTTCGTAGTAGAGACAGTCTATTCGAGTGGCGCATATCGCCTCATCACCAAGGAAGGCGACCGGCTTATGATGCCGATAAACAGCAAGTTCCTGAAAAAATATTACCCTTAGTGTACTCAGGATAACCAATGTATCGAGAAGTTCCCAAAAGAATACTGCATGTGGTATTCTTAGGGATAACCCAGTTGCTATGAAAGTAATGAATAAAATCCACACTTGGACTCTGAATGTATTCAAAGTTAAAGTGTGTTTTATTATTGATGAATGAGATTTGATTATCTTGACAGATCAACATTTCCTCACAAAATCCCTCACTATTCAAATCAATTGACGGTGGGCCCACCAAAATTTCTATCCGCCAATTCATGGTAATTTTCAAAACTTGACGTGTTAAGTCCTAATCACTTAACATCAAAATCCCCCATCGAGTAGCTAGTACAAACCAGTATTTCTACTGCTACCTGTATTCTACTCTCTTTGCTTTCAGGTCAAACCTATAAAAGTTAGGGCCAAAGCCAGATTTTCCTCTCGATTCCTTCCATGAACGAGAGGTCTATTTTCAATTCGAGCAATCAAACCTATAAAAGTTAGGATTGTCTCCAACCTCTCTTAGTCAAACCTGCAGATAGTTAGGACTAAGATCAAGTCATCCCTTTCGATAAACGAAAGACTTCCATAAATTCCTTTTCAGCCAAACCTATAAAAGTTAGGGTCGAAATCGGAATTTTCCCTCAATAAATGAGGAACTCTTTTATTGAATCAAACAACCAAACCTATAAAAGTTAGGGTCGTTGGAATCTTTCCGATTCTTGGAGTGGAGATCCCACTCTTAGTTTCATCTTTCCGGATTCTGGGGGTGGAGATCCCACCTCGAGTTTCCTTTCTAACTGGAGATAGAATATAAAATTCTTCCTCTTCAGTGTTGAAAGATAGAATATAAAATTCTTCCTCTTTCATTTTTGGGTTCGTCTTCACCCTAAACAAGACCTAGGGCCAAGAATATAAAATTCTGCCGCTCCAACATCGGGTTTGTCTTTACCCTGAGAAAAGACATAATTCTGAACTTCAAATCCGCACAGTTTATGCCCGGGGAATTTTATCTCGACTCCTAAATAGAGATAGGCCTACGCCTAACACGCGTGGTCGGTTTAGTCTTTCACCGATTGAAAAAAGACACCAGAGTACGAGTCTGGAGACTTTTATTCCGAATCCTAAGTAGGGATGAGTCAGCGCCTAACACACGTTGCCGGATGCCATATTTTCGTAAGAAATAGCGAAGTCTATGTATTCAAAGTCATAGCATTAAGTCTAAGTGAATTAATTAAGTCTAAGTGAATTAATTCTCTTAGCGCAACGTTATGTGCAGAACGGATCCAAAATAATCCGCACACTAGCCCGACTCAAACGGTAGTTGGTAAAGGCTCATTAAACCCATTAAAGACTAGGGGTTTGCCAAAAATCCTAAGTCTACATCTAACACATGTAGCCGGTTTAGTCTTTCACTGAGTGAAAAAGACACCAGTGTACGAGTCTGGGGATTTTTATTCCGAATCCTAAGTAGGGATGAGTCAGCGCCTAACACACGTTTCCGGATGTCATATTTTCGTAAGAAATGGCGAAGTCTATGTATTCAAAGTCACAACATTAAGTCTAAGTGAATTAATTCTCTTAGCGTAACGTTATGTGCGGAACGGATCCAAAATAATCCGCACACTATCCCGATTCAAACTGTAATCGGTAAAGGCACGCCAAACCCGTTAAAGGCTGGGGGTTTGCCAAAAATCCTAAGTCTACATCTAACACGCGTCGCCGGTTTAGTCTTTTATCGATTGAAAAAGACACCAGAGTCTAAGTTTGGGGAATTTTATCCCGAAGCCTAAGAAGGGGTAAGTCAACACCTAGCACGCGTTGCCGGGTGCCATATTTCCATAAGAAATGATGAAGTCTATGTATTCAAAATCATAGTACTAAGTCTAAGAGAATTAATTCTCTTAGCACAACGTTACATGCGGAACGGATATAGAATAATCTGCATGCTAGCCCGACTCAGATGGTAGTCGGTAAAGGCTCATCAAACCTGTTGAAGGCTGGGGGTTTGCCAAAAATCCCACAAGTATTATGGTTGACTATTCCATACGGAGTAAGACATCATAATAAAGGATACATAACGAATGAAAAAAGAAATATCTTCTATTAATAAAATTGAGTTTGCAGGTACAAGAGTTACAATCAATCTACATAAAGTTTGTGACTACGGACTTGCTGTTCAAGTTTAGTCAATTCCTCTGTATAAGTTCGCTCAAGCTCACACTGTAATGCAACCTTGAAGGATTCCTCAGTGAGGGATAATGTTTTCGCAGCCTCTTGTTTGATCTTGGCTAACTTCTGTTTCGAGAGCTCTAATTTTTCGGATATCACAACTTGTGAACGCTCCAAGTCATCCTTCCTCATCCCTAAGATAGCTAAGGCCTCCACCTCTGCTTTGAGCTCCTCTTCGGGTCGCTCTATCTTAGCCTTACCCGACGTAATAGAGGATTTGAGTTGATGCGTAGATGTTTGTTTCTCAGCGAGGACGGCCTCCATTTGATCCACTTGACTTTGTTGCGTTTTAATCTCAAGTCCAGCAGAAGCCCGAGTGTCGTGCCATGCTTGTAGACGAGATTCCATCCGGATGGCTATGTACGTTGAAGTACCGGCAGTCTTCAACTCTTGTAACCGTCGGAATTCACGCTCCAGCCGGTCCAAATCGTCGACATGGATAATCTGTAACAAAGATCAACATCTCAGTTAGATCAAGAATCAAGATATATGAATCAGAGCTTAAACGGGAAATTGCGAATCTTTAATTGAAATTCTACAAAATGGAATTTTCTAATTAAGGGTCCAATTAAACTTATACGACATTCTCGGTTCAAGTTAAGTGTCACAGAGTCAAATATAAGGCCTCGATCATGTTAACATGTGGATTCACAAGCTCAATCATATACAAGAATAGCTCAAATTCAAGGCATGCACAAGTTCAGTTACATATGAATTCAATAATACAAGAGCTCAGTTATATACAAATTCGAATTTGAATTACATACAAGAGTTCAACCATATGCAAGAGTTCAATCACATGTACAAATTCAAGGCATATAAGGTTCTCGAGCCATACACAAGTTAGGATTCAAGTTATTTCGACCACATACAAGTTTGGATTCAGTCACATACGAGTTCAATCATGTACAAGTTCGGACCATACAAGAATGCAATCATATACAAGAATTCAGTTATGCATGAATTCAATCATATATACGAAGTTTGGTTATGTACAAGTTTGAGTTCAAGTCAAGTCTCGGCCTCACACATGTACAAATTAAAGGTGTATAAAGTTCTCAACCACATACAAGTTTGGATTCGAGGCATACACAAAATCAAAATCAAGAATCAAGGCCTCGATATGTTCCCTAAATCGAGAATTTGGTTTGGTTCTTATTCACAACCATGTTTAGTGAATTCCCACATAACTCAAGCTTTATGAGAAGTCAGTTCAAGCGAAGGAATTCGATTATATGCAAAGTCAATTCTTGGCCACATACAAGTACGAATTCGAGTCATTTGACCACATACGAGTTCGGATTCAAGTCATGCACAAATTCAATTATATACAAGAGCTTGGCTATGTACAAAGTTTGAGTTCAATCATATACATGAGTCCAATTATATACGAGTTCGAATTATATACAAAATTCAAGCACATAAAAGAATTCGGCCATGTACAACTTTAGACTACACTCAAACACATACAAGTTCGGACGCAATCATCAACAATTAACCAAGAATCAAAATTCAACCTCGACGAGACACAAGTTCAAGAGCACCAACTCAAGAAATCAGTATCGTCACAAATTTTCGGCCATATATAGTCAATAGAATTTCGTCGGCTATGAACAAGTTCAACACATAGATGGCCGAGGAACTACGCATTCAACCATCAATCCCCAAAACCCAAAATTTAGTTTCTTCTCAGAATTGAAGAATCAAGTTTCCAAATGTCACTCAAAAGATTTCGGCTACCATAAACCCCCCCAAAAATCCAGATTTCGGCTTTCCCCAAGATTGATTGAAGAACTAGGGCCTTATGCACTCAATCATCAACCAAGAACTCAACCATGAATGAGTTCAGATTCACAATTCGAAATCAAGTTCAGACTGTTTCCAACAACCCAAAATTCAAAATTAGGTCTTAACCACCCTTTCACAAATGAGTATACAAGATGGAGTTTAATCAAAATTGAGGATGAAGCTTACTTGGATCAGAGAGGATGAGTTCGATGGAGAAGACCCACAGCAACGTCCGAGCCCAAATGAAGACCCGAAACCCTAGGATTGGAGGAAGAACTCGGGTTTAAAATCGAATTGTAGCTGAGGAACCAAAGCTTGAGTCGTGGAACTTACCTGGAATCCGAAGTAGGTGAAGGATGAGCGCTAAAAGAACCCTAAATTGTCCGAGTTCAAGATCCGCCGAAACCCTAGGCTCGAATCCAAATTGGAAGAGGAGGAAGGAGGAGGTAGGAATTTTAAAGGGGGGAATTTTGATTGAGTTGGAATTCTTGTTGGAAGAAAAGTTTGAGAGCTTGGTGAAAAGAGGCTTAGAAACCGAAAATTTTGAGAGAGGAGAAGAAGCTGGAACCGAATATGGGAAGAAGAAGAAAAAATT
>BQKN01066056.1:0-10681 GCA_022839385.1 Asparagus kiusianus
AAAAAAATCTGTAATTACCTTTGGTGTGAGGAGAATGAAATCAAAATTTTATTCTTTTTTTTCAGAATTTTTTTCATATATATTTTCTCTTTTTTTCATTTTCATTTTCTTTTTTTTACTATAACAGAATAAGAAAATCTCAAATGAGAGAAGAATAAATTCTTTTTATTAGTATAAGACAAAACAAAACAAAGAATGTAGAATGAAGGATTCAACATGAAAAGCTCATATTCTACATTAAATCCTACCTTATTGCTGAAAATTCTTCCTCGGATTTTAAACAATTTCAAAATGATAAAGTCAATGATGTGCTTAAATTCCAAACATTCCGGGGTGTTCAATGATTCTTGCAACAATGTTAGGTAGGTATTATTGGTGTCATGCATTTTGATTTTCTTAATGAACTTAGACTCTTGATTTGTAAAGTTTTGTTTTTTAGAAACCAATTCTTCTTTAACAACTTCCTCAACCCCAATATTGAAGGTTGAGGTATGAAAATTTGATTGTTGTTTATTTTTCAAAAAACTAAGTTCATTAAGAAAGAGTTCTTTAAAATTCAGTTCACAGCAGCAAATGTTTAACATAGTTTCCTTATTCTGACAAACCTGATCTACTTCTTCTAAAAACTCCAACTCCTTACCAAAAATTTCCTCAAAACTCAAATCTAACTCTTCTTCTTCATTTTCTTCTGATCTTTCCTGAATGTAATTTATTTCTAGAGACTGATTATTTGGTTGGTCCCCTGGATTAAAAATGTTGAGATCAGCAGTCAAATTCCTAAAGGACAGCTTCATTTGACCAGTTCTACAGTTAATGAGAGCATTAGAAGTGGCTAAGAATGATCGTCCTAAGATGACAGATGTCTATCCTTTAGGATTAGAAACAGTCTCTGTTTCCAAGATAATAAAATTTACTAGAAAAATAAAATCTCCAACCTTAATCAGAACATCCTCTAACTCACACATAGGGACCTTGACAGATCTATCAGCTAACTGTAAGGTGCATTGGGTTGGTTTTAGTACACCTAGACCTAATTGCTGGTATACTGAATATGAAAGCAAATTGACACTGGCCCCTAAGTCTAAAAGCGCCTTATCAATGTGAGTTTTACCAATGATACATGAAATGATGGGGGAACCTGGATCTTTACATTTCAAAGGTATTGGATTTGAGAGCATGTCATTGATATTGGCAGCTAAAAAGACTTTCTTTGGAACATTTGTTCTCCTCTTCTTAGTGCATAATTCTTTTAAAAATTTATTATAATATGGAATTTGTTCAATTATATCTAAGAGAAGAATATTGACCTTAATCTGCTTGAATGTTTCTATGATCTTCTCCTCATGAGGGGAGTGTTTCCTAGGCCTGAGTCTATCGGGAAAGGGAGCAACTAGTCTAAATCTATCAAAAATTGGCTTAGGTTCGGGTTCTTGGTCATCTGAGAGGGGTGATTGTTGAATAGATTCATCAAAAGGAAAAGGAATTTGTTCTAGATCAAGACTTAGAGGTGTTCTCACTTAAATATCGACCTGTTTACCTAACCGAAATGAATATATTGCATTCACTTGAGCTTCATAGGATGAACTGCATCCTGTGTCCTTAGGGTTGACTCAAAAATTTTCCTCTCTCTCTTTCACTCATGGCACTAGCTAGTTGACTAAGTTGGGATTCTAATCTAGCTATGGCTTGAGTGTTGGAATTAAGTATTTGTCCGATTGATTGTATGAGGGAATTCAGAGTCCTAGATGTTTGAGTCAACATATTCGTGGTTTGTGTAGAGGCCTTAATTATAGTTTTCAAACCTTTTTGTAAAACCCCATATTTTTGTTAGTAGTATATGTGAATTATTGGTGATAGATAATTCTATTATGGTAAATAACTTGAGGTCATAGATATACTTGATAACAAACTATTCGAGATGTATGAGTGTTTTCTTGTAGAGTTTTGTGCATGGGTGTTTGTAGATATTCAAGTCATGCACGAAACTAGATTTTTGTCTACTTAGTCGACTTATCAGTCGACTTATCAGTCGACTGATGAGTCGACCTATGAGTTGACTGACAGTCTATTTTCAGGTTCATTTTTAGTTGCGGGTTTGGTTAGGTTTTGATCGGGTTTTAACCGTATTATATATATATATATATTATTTTACCCGAAACAAACCCTAAACCCATCAGAATCCTAGAGAAACCCTAGCCCCTCTCTCCCCTCAAACCCTAGTCTATTTTGGTGATTTTTGGGGAATTTTCAGAGGAATTTAGCAGGACTTTTGAGTTGCTGTCGAGGGAGGATCGTTTTCCAAAGGGTTCAGGAGTTTTTTAGCATACCAAAGGTGAGTAACATCTCGCCCAGCCCTCACCCACTGTTTGTATTGGTTTCTTGAGTTTTTATTTTGGATTTTTGAGCCTAAAACGTATTTTTGTGCATAAAAAATAGATGCTTTACATTATGAGATGCAAGATCTATATTTTTCAGTTATAAAAAGCTCACAAATGAATTTGTAAATTAAGATCCAGATCTGGAAATTTGTTTAAACATGAGTTTTAATGTGATTTACTATTTTCAATACGTTTTAAACATGTTTATATGTTTAAGGTTTTAATGTAAGTGATCACATGCAAATTCTTTCATTTGTTGATACGTATGAGTTAGAATCGGAAATATATTGCTGGAGATGATGAAACAGAACTTTAGGTAAACATTTTTTTACAGTTAATCTTTGAAAGCAAAAAACTAGGAATTTTCTGCTCAGTCGACCAATGAGTCGACTCATGAGTCGACTGATGAGTCGACTAAAGAGTCGACTGACGGGAAAATTCATAGTTTTGTGTTTTGTTCTGGTCGACCAATGAGTCGACCAATCCTAGTTGACTCATGAGTCGACTGATGAGAAATTTTCTAGTTTCCTCGGTTTGGATCTGTTTGGGTTGTTTCAGTTTAACTGAAACTATTACTGCTTGTTTGTTGATGTTGCGCACTTTAATATGAATGAGGAGTTGCCTCGAATAACAGGTATTAGAAATTATTGTTTAACCTGTATCTTTACATGTGAGATAACATGCAGACACAAGTTTAAGTTTACACACCAAGACGTGTGTGAAATTCGTATAGGTATATCTTTCCACATACCTTATCGATATTTACACAGTTTGTTCAGTCCTCGTGTTGGACTCGAAAGTCTTCGAGTTGGACTATAATCTATTTCAGTCCTCATGTTAGACATTTACCTATTCGTCAATGTGTTGGACACCAGATAGACCTTGAGCATGACACTTATATTTGCATAGGCTGGACATGACACTTATGTGAGTTGTGATATAATACTATAATTAAGTTCTGAGATGAGTTTGTCTTCTTTTATTATTGTGCTTGCTTTAGATTTTGGGTTTGGTATTTAGGGATTTACAATGTGAGATACAAGGTATATATATGAGGGTTTCCTTGTTTGGATTATTTTTCTCGATGTACCTATGCTCGTGTTGTAATTTCCTTAATGTTGGCCTTCTTGTTTTGATGATATTTAACAAACAATTTACTTCTAATGTTGTTTGTCTAGTATTTGTGTTTTCTTATTTATTATAGACAAACAACGTAGTTGGAGGTTGGATGGATTGCGCTTCAACGATCATATCCAAAGGAGGTTGGCGGAATGTCGGTGAAGCAACGTGCAATTCAAAGTTAAAGATCAAGTTCAAGCTTCATCCGCGAGATTACCAAGTTAAGCTACAATGAAGATCAAGATTGCTTGGGTAATGTAGTTTTAGATTTTATATTATGTGTGTTATATACTCTAAGCTCAATATCTTATACACACACATTTATTGGTTTCTTCGTATATATATAGTTATATATATATATATATATATATACATAAGTTTTGGTTTTCATGTTCATAAATATGAAATTACATGTTTCATATTTATTATTGTGATTTGATTTATCTACTTAGATATGAAACAAATATATTTCCATATACATACTCATAGGTTTCATTTTCTATTGTATTTGTGAAAATATTGTTTTTTTAGTTTATGGACTTAATAACAATCATATACATATTTTATTAAGTCTATATAATCATTGTGCAAAGTTTCAAAACATGGTTTAGCCTAAATGTCAAATTCATATGTTTACATTTTCGTGTTTTGGACTATTTTGCAAAATGATGATATCTTTCATTTGGGAAGTCCTTTTTTCGAAACCAGTCATTGTAGCATGTTTATTATCATGTCTACAATCATTCCCCAAAGTTTTATATTTTTTGGAATTTATTTGATATTTTTAAACAGTGTTTTAAAATCAGAAAATCAGATTTTTTCCATGTATCAGATTTCGGTCGACCGCACCGGTCGACCGCTCGTTTGTTCTTTCGTCAGCATGGTCCAGAGAGTTGGTCAGTCGACCGATGCAGTCGACCAAGAGCTCCATCGGTCGACCACACCGGTCGACCGACGATGATCCAGAACTATTTCTTCGTGTTTTTGTGCTCCGTCGGTCGACCGATATTTCCACCGGTCGACCGCCAATATGACCGTTGCTTTTCCAACGGCTATTTCCTGAGCTGTTTGCTGGGGCTGTTTTTGTCATTTGTTTTGGGGTTTTGGCTGAGATTTTTAGAGGGTATAAATACCCCATTGCTGATCTCTTCTTGGACTAATGAAGAGAATTGTTTAAACAAGTTTAAGGGTGTTTTTGTGTTTGTTTAAAAGAGTGTTTAAGAGTTTGGTTTGTGAAGATAATTTCACAAGGGCTTGAGGAGGTAATCTTTGGTGTTTGGGCTTCAAATCATCTCTCTCTCACTCTTGTCATTTATTGGAGAAGTTTTCTAAACTCAATCTAGCTTTACATTTTATTGTTTAATTATCATTTTATTAAGCTAGTGTTTATATTGAGTTTAGTTGATTTTATTTATCTCTTTGTACATACACAACCATTGAGCTTATTGTATTTACACTTATAGTATAATTGGGTTGTGGGATTATGTATCTTAGAGAGTGAGCTTATAATTCGTTCTCATTCATTGTAGAGAACAAACACTTTGTATTGAGCCAAATTGTGAGGATTCACTTGTAATACACTTGTACACCGAGAGAAGTGTGTGGTGAGAGACGGGGTCGAATCCAAGAGGAGTGGCGTCGGTTGACGTGCCTAGGGAGAGGTTGTAACCGAGCACTTGAGGAGGAGGACACGGGCTAGGACCAACACTTAGTGTGTGAGGTGTGATTGCATAGTGATTGTATTGTGAGGTGTAAACGTTGTTCGGGTGAACGTAGAAAACCCGGTTGTGATAGTGGAGATCTCCTCGAGGTGAGGAGCGGGGACGTAGGTCGTGGGGACCGAACCTCGTAAACATATCCTGTGTTTGTGATTGCATTGGCGTACTTGTTTTCATGTTCATATCTTCATCGCCATTGTGTATTGCTTGTTGATCATTTTGCCCTATCACATTTGTAATTAAATTGTTTACCCCTTGTGTTAGTTTTATATCCTTGCATATATCATATAGCACATCTCTTTGCTAGGATATATCCCTTAGTTCATATTGCTTATCCTAGCTTATATAGTTGTTTTATTTCATACTTGCTAGGATAACTTATTAATTAGTTTTAATTGGCATTTTAATCGGATTAGATTAGCATAAGACCCTAATCACCCCCCCTCTAGGGTCTAACACTTAATACTAAAATCCTCTTATACGTAGGTAATTACAATATGAGCTACAAGGTATATACATGAGAGTTTCTTTATTTGGATTATTTCACTCGACGTACTTATGCTCATGTTGTAATGACCTAAATAGGATCAATGATTTCATATATATATGTATTAATTGTATTTTTCTGTATACAATGAGCCCTTTCCCTTGGGGTTGGTTGTGATGTTGCTCGTTAGCGCTTTGACGCTCGTTGTCCCTCCCCTTTTTAGGTAACGAGCCAGGAGCCCAGAGAGTCGTAGGTTGATGGCGATGCATTTTAGCTTTAGCTGTCTATTTAGTTATTTTTCTTTTGAGCTCCACTGTAGACTTTTGTTTAGACATTTGAGAGTTTTATTCTAAAAGCTATAAAGGCTGTGTGCCTTATTTCCTCTTGCCAGACATTTTGTATTTGAGACTTGTTGAGTACTTCAGTTTATTTATTTTAGACATTAACCTGTACTTCAGTATGCTAGATGATGGAATATTTATTTGATCTCTATCATTTCATCAGTTATTTCTCGTATTTATCTTTTACTTGCTTTGTACCTACACCTGTTATTGACTCTACTAGAGAGATAGTAATTGTGATGGTGAAACATGTTATTGCACGGTGTGGTGCATGACAGGTTTGACATTCTTTGTTTCACCTTAGACTGTAGCCTTACGTGAACCCAGGGGCGTCACACTTTTTTCAAGACATTGAGACGTTTATCATATTCTAAATTTGGAGGAGTGTGATTTACAGCTTGACGATGAGGAGATTAATTTGGATACGGCAGAGTTGGTTGTTGAAAATTAGGTTGAGTACTGAAAGGAACTATGTTTCCCCTAGGAAATTATTGGTTTGAAAAGGGAGTGAAGTTTTGAATTCTGGAGTAGGTTCCCTGATTCCATGCAAAGTTTGGGTGATTTATCAAACCTAGGTTGTAGGTTGGAGAAAATGGATCATTTGCATAATACTGGAATGCAGCGTTGACATGTCTTAGTGACTGATTATTTCCTAAGAGAGGATATTTTTCTGAAACATGGGATGGTGCAAGATAGTTATGACAAGTTAAGGCAGAAACTTGATTGATTTGAAATGGGGCTTTTTCTTTGATTTCTAAGGCTTCTAGCTTGTGCATAATTGTAGCCATCTTAGCTTCAGATACTATGTTTGACTCTAAGGAAAGACCACTAGACTTGGGTTGGGAAACTGACGAAACCCTGTCATCACAATGTTCCCACTACATGGTTTTCTTTGATAGACTCTCTAAAAACTCCCAAGCTTCATCAGTATTTTTCTTCATGATATCCCCTTGGCAAAAAGATTCTAAGGAAGTCTTTAAAGAGTAATCCAATCCTTCATAGATGATTTGGCATAATCACCATTTTTCTTGACCGTGATGAGGACATTGGATGAGAAGATCTTTAAACCTATGAAAATACTTCTAGAATGGTTCCCCCAGGACAACTTTAAAAATTTGAATGCTATTTCTAAGCTTAACTATTTTTTGAATTGGGAGAAATTTCTTGAGAAAAACAGTGATAAATTCCTCCCAAGTTGTGATGGAATTTATGGGTAAGCTGTATAACTATTTTTTTACTTTGTCTTTGAGGGCAAAAGGAATAAATCTGAGTTTGACTACATCTTCAGTTAATTCTCTCATTTTAATCATCATACATACTTCCTCAAATTCTTAGATAAAAATATATGCATCTTCAGTTTTATTCCCTAGAATTTTTGGAAGCATGTTGATATAGTGCAGTCGAAGAACAAAGTTAGTTCCATTTTCCTCGGGGAGCCTAATCCAAGAGGGGATTGTATTCCTAGTAGGATAGCACATATCTTGAAGAACAGGTGGATTAGGATATGCCATTTCTATGATTGGTTCAAAGTGAATTAATCAATGTGCATTATCCCTAATCTACGTTCACATACACAAAAACAAATTCTTTTTATAGTAATTTTTCTAGGAAAAAAATTGTTTTTTAGATTATAAGAAGGAAAAAGGAAAATCCTAACTAAAACAAATCAAAAGAATCACTTTTCAATCACTCTAACTCTAGGGTTAAGCCTAACTCAACTAGACCAGCTCCTAACAAAAAACTCCTAAAGTGAAAAGATTAAAGTTTTACCCTGGTAGTTAGTCAGGTAAGGATAGTACTAGAGGGTGATCAGAGATTAATTAAGCATCTTGTTCCTTGCGGAGCACTTTACGCAACCGCTAAACCTTACCTTAGACACCAACTAATCCATGAAAACTTGAACCGGTTCACTTAGGAATTTTTTGTTCCTTATTGAGCTCGAGTCCTTAAGGGCCAACGTCTAATGAGTTTTAAGAAAGCTTGAGTTTGTGTAGTGAGGAATTAATGATTTGTGGGCTAAGAAAAGGATGACGAAATCCCTCACCTTATCTTGATTATGGGGTTTTCCCCTTAAAAATATTTTTAAGTGTGTGCCAAATCAAGATGCTCAAATCACTTTGGTGAATTCCTACTAACTATATGCAATGCAACCCTATGAATTAAAAGCAACTAAAAAGGATGAAAAAAAAATCTTTTTTTAATTAGGGTTAACAATCAAATAATTGTGAGAATGGAGAATATTGTTTGAATTTATTATATTGTTAGTAAATGTCTAAGTGGAGGGTGGATTTTATTATGGTCGACAAAAATAAAATCTTTTTTAAGTCCTAATTGTCTCTAATTGTGAAGAAGTAGCTAAAGAGTGGAATTGAAAATTCTAGAAAGAAGAGTTGCCCAAAAGCAATTCTTCAAGTTCTTGATCTCCAATCTAAGACTTTTAAGCCCTAAGTGGTTCTTTCACAAGAAAACACATAAGTTAAAGAACCAAAATAATAAAATCCTACTTAGCACCTTCCGCGGCAACGACGCCAAAAACTTGATGTGGCATAAACATATACTAAAAATTAGAAGTGCATAATTAATCAAGTTATAGTATAAAAAATTATCGATCCCACGAGGAAGGTGTTTATAGAAATTACTAGAATCGGTTCGTATGTTATGTGTGTGACAATTAGGAGTGATGATAGATGTGATTGTGAAGAGATGGAGAGAATGAGAATGATTGTGTGTAAAAATTGATATTGAATAGATAAAGAATAAATAAAATCACAAGGAAAGAAGGAAAAATAAAGGAAAATAAAAATCAAGAAAATAAAAGAAAAGGAAAAATAAAGAAAGAAAAGAAAGATGGTTCAATTAAATATATGAGGAATCTAGAATTGAACCCACCACAAAAGGAAAGGCAATTCCCTAGAGGGTTCTAGCCTCAAGGCAAATCAAAGAATATGAAAATAAAGAAAAATAAAAATTAATCCCAAAAAGGTTCTAGCCTCAAGGTGAATAGTTCAAAAAATTAAAATATAACTACAAAATAAATTACAAAAACTAAATTACAAAATAAATTATAAGAATTAAATACAAGAAAATAAATCTACTCTATAAGCATGAAATAAATCTAAGGCAAGAGGGTTCTAACCTCTTGGCTATTTAAGCAAGAAAATAAAAAAATAAAAATATTAACAAAGAGAAAATTTACCATCCAAGAGGGTTTTAGCCTCAAGATGAAAGCAAACCTCACTCTTGATCTTCATCTTCATCCCATCTTCATCTTCATCATCAAACAAAGAGAAGAAAAAAAAAATATGAAGAGGTGAAAAAAATTCTTTTATTGATTGTAACAAAAAGTTACAAAATTAGAAGGTCTTCTCAATTAAGAGTAAGCCTCCTCTCCTAATAGAGTTATAAAAATTTTCACACCCTCAACCCCTCACTCTCTACACCTATTTATAGTAAACATCAATGAATGTGAGCCCTTGGATTGAAATCTTATCCAAAACCATCAAAAATCAGCCCTTAATTCATAATAGAACTGTCAATATTGATGTCCTATAAAAATTTTGCCTTCACGGATGGCTTCGTCTCGTCGAGATAGGCGATTTTCATATATTATATGTTAAATTCTGCATTCCGGATTGAGAGATATTATCGTTTTTTTGCGGCCAATCTTCTTGAATACATTTTTTTTCATATTTTATTTTTTTTATTTTCTTCGGCTTCTACAGGCTACTCGGCTTGATTCTGGGCTTGGGCTTTTTGGCTCTTACTTGTGTTCTTCATTTAATTCATGGGTTTTTGTTGAAAGAAGAGATATTGAGTTTTATTTTTTTGATTAACCTGCAATTAAAGATAAAAAACATTTATTAATGGTATATTTATTCATATAAAATAGATAATAAGGGTATACAATTATAATAAAATGTAATTATCAACTTAGCCAACCCGTCGAGTCGACATCCCCTTAGGACTACTCGAAGGGTGGTACTTGTTGGTCCTCTTATCGAAGACAACTCGCTACGAGCCCACTCGACCAGTTATTCGACCCCCTTGCAAGGTCGACTCGAGAGGCATTACTTCTCAGCCAAGTTAGAAGATGACTTCGACCTCAAGCTTCTCCCTCTAACAACGTGTCAGCACCACATTTAATACTTGGCAGGTATCATCATGCCTCTTACCCTAATAGTTGTAATGACCATAAATTTTTGATACTAGTTAAATAATTTTTCTGGTATTTTAAAATATTAAATTATTATTTTCAAAAGAGTATTTATATTTTCTCAATTTTATAGAATTTTCTACGATTTAAAAATCTAATTTTCTATTTATTTAAATAATTTTGATGTATACAAATTAACTTAGTGCAGTAAAAACTTTTGAATTAATCCGTTGTATTATTATTACAATTACGTATTATTTTGTATAATCCGCTGTGTTATTATTATTACTATTACGTATTATTTAATATATAATCTGTTGTATTATTATTACTATTACGTATTATTTTGTATAATCCATTGTGTTAATGTTACTAGTACGTTTTAATTTGTAAATAAATTTTCCATAATTATTTAATTTAATACTTAATTAATTATTAATTAATTAAAAAAAATTCATTTATACCCTAACCCTAATCTCTCTCTC